>JAEIJG010000325.1:0-32842 GCA_037289395.1 Beauveria scarabaeidicola | reverse complement strand
GCTGTACTGGCCACTGTACTGGCTGCTGTACTGCCTGCTATACTGCCTGCCGTACTGACAGGGGATAGACTGGTACTTTGTCATCGAGCCCGCTGTGGCCCACCGTGGCCAGCCCTGTGGGTTCTTCTTCGATGTACCCTGAGTCGCGAGTCGCCAGTACTCAGAAAACTCAAGATCACGGCATAAGTGGCCGGTACCTGAGTGCGTTGTGAGCGTGAGACAGACAAGTTCACGAGTTTGCAGGTCAAGCTTCTCACTGTTAGAAAAAAATGTAGTGGAGGAATCGAATAAATATCTCAGCGCTTTTGTTTGGTCGCCCATAATAAGTCGGCCGTAACTACCGAAAGGCGTCTACCAGTCTACTCGAGTAACCAGCCCAAGTCGTAATTTTGTCACGAAAATAATGACAGTAATCAATTTCCCGTGTTCTCTTTCCATGTTGTGCTGAATCAGCTCCCTGTTCCCGCCAGCGTTACGGAGTGCTTACTAGCTACCTAGATTTGGTGGGGTGCTGCTAGAGGTGTTATAGCTGACCTAGACGGCATTTATCAGCAAAGCACTCCCTGCTCTTCTTCTGCAAGGACTAATTTTTGTGAAGCTGATATATTTCATTTCCATCAATGAGAGCATCCAGGTCCATCATTTCTCGTTTCATTTCAGACTTATTTGTTTCTGGACTAAATTCAGTCGTGATTGCCAACCGGAGAGCAATTCCAAGCCGAGACGTTACAGGGGTCAGGATCTGGAGAGTTGTCACGTGCCCGGACCCACAGTCCGCGGCCCACAGCCACTCAGACACACATTAGCTAGAGAACAAGCAAGTTAGAAGATACACCATCACAAGAGTAGTCCTCCAAAGACAGAAGCCACAGCAGTCGAGGGCCAAGGAAGCTGTAGTTACCTGAGCCAACTTACCAGTACCCAAAGGAGAAACGCACGTACGGGACTTGTTTCCTGCTAATGCGAGAACTTCCCGATTCATAAGTATTTACACACTAGCTCGATTCATTACAGTAAAGAAAGGGGAACTCCCTTTAACAAATTCGAATCAGCATGCGTTGGATGTGTCGCTGACAAAAACTGTAGGTTATACCATACTCTCAAAAGCTGCTAACCGATCTACTCATCGAAGGGGTATCGCATCACATGAACAGTGTAAGACGATTGCCGTTGGCTCATTACTTTGAGTAGCACAGTAGTTGCATTGAGTGGGCGGAGAGGATGAGGCTGAGATGGCAGCGTTGTTTCCATCTCAAGTACCATTAAAAACTAAAAGACTGCGAATTGCAACTTTTTCAAAACCACGCCGGCACAATAACTGTCGGCCACGATGAACAGGAAATTCAGCCACGACGGTAACGCTGATACACTCAGAAGCAACGCCTGCCTTGTTCAAGAGACCAAGCACAGCACAAAGCGTCTTGCCGGTTGCCAACACATCATCGACCACCACGACGGATTTGCATTTGCAGAGTATGTCTCCATCTGCCTCGATTCTCGTATCTGTCACGACATTGGATGGCAAAGATGATATATGCGATGAGGACTTGACTACGGAAACCGTAGGTGGGGGAAGCTTGCCGGCCTCACGGATAGGCACCAATAGCGTGGAGACTCTCAAGGCCAAGGCCGACGCAAAGATAAATCCGCCGGTCTCGCAGCACGCAATGGCATCAATTTCATTCCAGTTGCCAGGGAAGTGAGTTTGTAGGAGAGCTGTGCATAGTCCCAAGCCGCCCGGCTGTTGAACAATGCTAAGCACGTGGCGAAAGCAGATGCCTGAACTTGGAAAGCCTGGAACAGGGCGCACCATATTCTCTAGCCGTCGCAAGTCACTGTGCACAAATGGAAAAAGAGAGCGCTCCGCGAACTGTCTCACCGCCTCGTTTCCAGCCTCTTCATTGTCGAAGCTGAGAGTGGGAACATATCCATCTCTGGCAGTATCTGCATCATAGCCCGATAAACCTCTGCGCGCCTGCCGAGTTTCTGTGCTCGCAGTAACACGGACATCAATCAGTCGAGCGTGCGCCACTAAATGCGACAAACCTGCGACCGGATTCTCCTCTCTCATTCCGGTGATGAAGAGCACGTCCACGTCTCCTGCATCATGAACCACGCTTAAAAAATTATCTTCTTTGAGTCCAGGCCGTTGATACAGTTGTTCTTGGAAAAACCTTGTCAGAGCTGGCCGGTGCTCTTCTTTGTACGCACGGTCGTGAAGCATACGGGCAAGGTCTGCCCCGGTCGCCGCAGCGAATTCTGCCTTCGTTGCGTCGCTAATACTAACAACCCGCACTCGCAATTTGTCATGACGCTTCATGAACTCAGAAGCCCAGTGTTTGGCGCAGCAGTCCTTACCCACGCCGGTATCGCCAGTGACAAGAATCAAAAGCCGCTGCTCCAATGCAGGCTGGGGAAGGGGGCAAGTAAAAGACAGGACATTGTGTGGATCTTGGATGCGTTTCAGATGAGATAGACGCAGCTGATTTGGTCCAAACGCATAAACTGCCAACTCGTTGTCTCTCGGGTCTGGCCCGAGATCTGTACTGTACGTTCCAGTACTGAAGGGTAGCAATTTGTTGGCAACATCGTAAACCCAACTCACCGCAGCGCGAGCAGTGACAGAGCTATCTTGATCGCGGGGCCAGACACCCGTAATAACGCATGCAAAGGTCCAGTTTCGACATCCGAAAGCAGTGGCGGTGGCTGCCACTTGAGATATTGCCCCACCACCATGCAGGAGATGCAGATAACATTGCGGCGAGGGGCGATTGTCAACCGCTGAGATGAATAATTCTGCCACAGCTAAGCTTCCGATGCCATCCAAGAATATACATCTCTTGAATGAAGATGTCTTGCCTCCGCCATGCCCACCATGCATACAGGAAATGTACATCTCGGTGTCGTACAGACCAATAGCATCCACAGTCTTGCGGCTATTTTCAGGCCCCAGAAAGGCGGTCATGGCCGATGGGGCACTGGCGGAAGAGTCGGTGTCGTGCCCGGCTATGGCGCACTCAGACATGCTAACGGCAACATGCAGTCCTTCAGAGTCGCCGTAGAGATATACATCGGCAGAACTTTGGCGTGGAAGCTCGCTAGCGAGTGCGTCGATATCCACGAGTCTTTGCTGCGCCGCTTGTCGGTCGCTCAGCGCGGTCACCCACTGCCGAACTGAGTAGGCCATGGCAGGGCAAGCTCTGAACACAACACTGGTCACTACACCAAAGTTTGTTCCCGCGCCTTTCAGTGCCCACAGGAGGTCAGCTTCATTCTCTGGCCGGATGGCATCTTTCGGCTGGTGTTGAGAAGGCACGGTGCCGATAACCAACACATGGCCGCTTTCAACACTGACCATCACCGCTCCGACTATGGCGTCACAGGCAAGCCCATGCAGCCTAGCTAGGTGACCGAAGCCTCCCTGCAGCCATAGGCCCGCGCCCACGCTGGGCCGGGAGCCCAAGGGCACGGTCAGTCCTGCTGCCATAGCTTTTTGGATAATCTTATCACTCCTGCAACCAGCTCCTGCAACGATCAGGCTTGGGCCGACTTCTCCATTCTCTTCCATCCGGAGAATATCGACGCTGTTAAATGCAGCCATGTCAACTGAGACTATATTCGGCTGCAGACAGTGACCACTGTGGCCACCGCCAATGATGGCGATGCTGAGCTTGTGCTTCAGAGACCAGCGAACGCATTTCTGAACTTGAGATAGTTCTGTTGGTCTGACAACGAACGCAGTCCGGTGCCGACGAGTTTTCACCCGGATCTCCAGGGCCAATGGAACTTTGCTCGTCAGCTCTTCCAAAGTGGTTGCATGTCGAGTAAATGCCATCATGATGTTGGGGGCGCTAAAGTATAGATGGCCTGTATGTGTTTTCTCATGGTCGCACAAGGCGCGGCAGACTTTTCGCCATCCTTGTAGCGTGGCATTCTGCGAGTCGGTCGGCTGGGGCGCAAATCCCGCAATGAACGTAGCAAAATGGTCCAGATGTTCGTCTTTATCTGGCACAGACACAGCGCTGGAAGGAAAAGAAGCCGTTTGAAGGCATACCAAACCCTCAATAACCAGACTTGTGTCTCGATGAAAGACTATGACCATGGCACCGTCGACCCGCTCAGCTAGCAATGCCAGTGCGCGGTCTATGAACTTGCGTTTAGGAGTCATGCCATACATGCTGTGGCAGAAAAGAACAATGTCAAACTTCTGTTCATCGACAAGGTCATCTTCATTTGACTCGTTTATAGTTCTGTGCCCTACATCGAATCGCTTCACACGAATCCGAGGTGGCTCTTGAAGGCAAGGGAGAGGAAGTTCTGTGTCTGAAGTGGCACAGAGAGAGTCCATCAGCGACGCAGCAAATAATTTGTTCGGCTCATATGCTGCGTATCTGCCAATTCTCTGTCTCATGTAGGCAGGTAGATATCCCAGAACGGTCTGAGGTCCGGGTCCGATGTCTAGAACCGAAATCACGCTTTGCGCCTTCAAAACGGACTCAAGAAGACGGAACAGCTGAGGAGTAATGAATGAATGATAAACTGACCGCCCTGCACCGTACAACAAGGTTTCAAAGCCTGCACCATACTGTGCGTCAGACAATGGTTGCCTCGAGGCGAACGGTATCGTTGCTGAGGCACTCCTCTGGAGCGCTTCTTTCAACTCATCCAAGGTCGCCATGCTCGACGTTTCGATGGTATCGTGTTATACTTTCTTTGATCAGTGATTGTACAAATTTTCTTTGAGCAGCAGAAGTGCAAACTGCAACTATGAGAAAAGCGTGGATGAGCAGAAGTGCAAACTGCAACTATGAGAAAAGCGTGGATGCCAGGACTGAGGGGTTATATAGGCAACTCTAGAGTAAAAAGCCTGATATTCGGCTGGCGGCATAGATGGCCGCCTAGGCAGTGTAACTCAGGTCGCATCACTTTCTTCATGCATGCTGCCTATCAAATCCTAATAAGGGTTTTCTTTGCGAAGGCAAGGTGTATCCTTGACTCATCGGAATGCACATGCTACTTTGCATCACCCAGTCAAGTTATCACGGTATAGGAAAAAGTATATTAGCCCGCGAGGGGCCCCAGCCTGCCGAATTGGTTTCGAACCCTTTCTCACGCAACTAGCAACTCTGGTGGCATTCAGACGTGTCTTCACAAAAACGGTTCAAGGAGAGGCTGAGGAAAGACTATTTCTACACTTTGCGAAGAAGCGCTGGCATCATCAAAAGTCCATCTTACGCCAGGCAACGAGATGGCTGCACCCAAACCGCATTGCAACATGTTCTCTACCATGGATCTTCGGGCTACAGAAATGGGTGACATGGAAGATGTTGCTATTGTGGGACATGAGCCAAACATGCAAAATATCTCAAGCGCCGTGAAGTTGGTTCTGGAGGCTCTGGGAGAGGACACAGGCCGCGATGGGCTGCGCAAAACCCCAGAACGATTTGCCAAAGCCATCGTTTCTTTGACCCGCGGCTACAATCTGAACCCAGTCAGCATTCTCAAAGACGCTATATTCGAAGAAGATTGTCATGGCTTAGTTATAGTCAAAGATATTTCATTCTCCAGCTTGTGTGAACATCACCTACTTCCATTTTTTGGCAAGGTAAGCGCTGACCAGCTTACCTCTAATCTAGTGCAATATCTGACTATCGAGTAGGCTCATATCGGATACATACCCAATGGAAGAGTTGTCGGCTTGTCCAAGCCGGCGCGAGTTGTCAACGTCTTTGCAAAGCGACTTCAGCTACAAGAGCGCCTCACAAGACAGGTTGCACAATGCATTTTCGACGTTGTTCAACCTAGAGGTGTGGCTGTGGCGATTGAGTCGACTCATATGTGCATGGCCATGCGAGGCGTTGAGAAAATAGGCTCATCGACCACGACGACCTGCTTTCTAGGAGAGTTTGAGAAAGACGGGGATGCTAAAGAAGAGTTTTGGAGAGCTCTTAGCAAATAGTAACAATTAAATTGATTTTCTAAAATTAAGATGAAATGTATACACCCCAACGGGAAGGAATGGGGGCTAAAAAGAGTTATGGCGAGGCGCTATTTACGCAGCCACAGCCGCCGAAAAGGCAGATATAGTTCTTCTTTAAAATTTGCCTCAAAAATAAACTAGCGCTACAAGACAAGGCTCATTCATCATCCTCGTGTCTAATCTGGCATCTACTTAGCTTAGTAGTTGGTGCTTGCTGGTACCAGCATTAGAGAAGATGGTACTCTGTAAGTCGCAGGAATGCGACTCAAGGGAAGGAAGGAGCTTATAAGGCCGAATAGACAAAGCTTGGACTTATCATACATACAAACAGCAACGTCAGAATCGACGTTTCTGCTCTCCTGTCCTATCGATGGCCTTGTCGTCGGATCTATCTTGTCGTCCTATAAGAGACGGTACGGATGTGTTTGATTGATTTGTAGAAAATAGATGGGTTATCTTAAGCAGGCAGAGCAAAGGCGCTTTTTCGGGTGTCAGGTTCGCGCCGTGCCGTGCAGGGATTGTCAATGGCCGCAGGGTCGAACAAGAGGCTGGCCAGCCCGTGGCTGGCGCATATTTGATTACCAGTACATATTATGTCTCAAATGTATTGCATGTTTTTGTCTATCTACGATGCCTATTTGCGCCGCCTTCTCCGCTCTCATGCAGAAAGACTGCAACGCAGCCCAGCTCAGCCGACTTTGACCAGCTTTCCCCTCTTCCTGGGCGCTTAGGTGTCGAGAAAAGTTTAAACAGCCAAGTATTCAGTCTCGAATTCAAATCGTACCAGCTAAAGTCTATTCTCTTCTAAAATTATTGCGGTGCTATGGGGACTCGAGGGGCTTGCGCAGATTGTGGCCCGCCAGAGATCTGGCTTTCGGGGGGCCAGAGTGAGTCTGGAAGCTTCACCGTCGATCTACGACGGGTGCTAACTAACAGGACCCGAAGACGGAGCACGGCGCCGATTTCTACAGCCATTATCGGCTCTTGATCTAGAACAACATGATGAATGCTTTGCACTTATGTATGTGAGCTGAAAGAGTGGTGCACAGAAGCCCAGTTAACCTCTTGAAAGGTTTGCGAAGGCAAACAACATCTCTAAATGCACAGTCTGCCGATCGGAGCTGGCCGACAGGTTCTCCGTCCCGACGTTTTGGTGGAAACTGTATTGCAAGAGGGCCAATGGATATTTTGGCTCGCAAGACATCATCACTGATAGGGACATCAATGCGGGCCTTGGTGAGTCGCACAGGTTGTAACGAAAAGAAAGCAGATTCAGGCTAAATGGATAATAGTGACCTGGGCACGCTTCCTCGTTAAGTTTGTACAACCAAAGAACAAGTACACATGGACGAAATTAAACATTTTGACGTACGCTCCCGCCGCAAATAACCAAATTATGCTGGTTTTTGACGCTGTCCCCACGACCCGAACCATGCTTCTCGACTCTCTTATGGACTCGCAGCGAAATGACGAAACGATAGATCCATTCTGGATTTATTATCGAATCTTGAATGACGTGGTTGCCCTCCATGATGAATCTATTTGGGGTTTGAGGAATCAAGTTCGAAACATCGAGTGTTCATCCCCCAACAAAGGTTCTAGTGACGAGTCGACGGGTAAGGGGGCGGGCGAGCGGTCAAAACCAAACTATCGTGAACTACACGATCTTGCTAGACACGCTATTCACATTGCGGAAACCACCTCCACCACGGTCAATACGATTAAAGGAATCCATGCTGCGCATAAACAGTATATGAACAGTCAATCCGCAGAAGGACTTGAATTTCTCCGTGCAAAGAGCATCCGGAAGCGTGTCCAGGATCGGCTCCTGCTGTACGATCAAGTTGCAGTTGGCCTTCAAAACAGAGCAGAAGCAACCAAGGACAGGCTACACAACGAGATTCAGCTCTCATTTAACACTGTTACTCAAGATGACGCGGCTACCACGATTCAAATCAGCCTCATTGCCCAGACTGATAGCAGAGTTATGAGGATGATTGCGTACCTCACCCTGGGATTTTTGCCAGCAACATTTGTTTCGGCGATTTTCAGCACATCTTTCTTCAACTTTAACCCCGAGCATCAGAAGTATAGTGTTTCCAAGATGTTCTGGATTTACTGGGTGTTTGCGGCACTAGTGACAGTTGGCATGTTTTACATGTTTCGCCGCTGGGGGCCGTACCAGACAAGGACAGCGGTCACTAGATGATGGTTTTAAAATTGCCAGACGAAATTACGAGCGTGTTGAAGTTGATACGACCTATAATTGTCTTCAGCTTGTTGTCACTCTGCTCCGTTGTTCCAGGCTGCACTAAATAAATAGTCAGTCTATTTGTCTTGATTTTCTGTACATGCTGGTGCAGCGCGGACAGTGACACTTATTAAGATTTATGATGCAGGAATGAAACAAGAGGTCAAAGAAAGGCTCTTGTGTTTATTATAGCCCTTCTATCGCGAAGGTAGAACCACTAATTGTTTGGTGGATTATCAGGCCTTATATTCATATTATATACCTTCCTCTGGCCTTGATTTAGTTGGGCTTCCGCGGCCTGTGGGTTCGAATTAGAGCCGTAAGAGGCAATCAATGCTGCTGCAACAACCAGACAAGCAAAGCTCGGTACACCCTCAAAATCTCGTTTTCACTCAATACTTGAGCACCTATGTATTTACTTTAGATTTTCTCCCATGCACGGTGACATGAACGCAAGCCGTCCACTTCACAAGCCGACAAACTGCCAGCACCAGCCACATGGCTGACCTGCAAGTAGCGGATTAGCCCCGCTTTCAGTGGCTTGCGCCTAACTATCGCTTCAACAGACGGTCGCGACATGATCAATCGCAAAGCTTCTTCTGGCCTCACGTCGGCACCTTTTTATGCAGATCGCGACTTGCGGCTCTCCCTATTCATTTCATTGTTTGTCAAATAAACCTTGTGCTCGTCTGCTGGTACAGTCGCAGGTGCCCCTCCCTTCAACACCAACCGACGGCGTGTTTCCTCAGCCGCTCGCTGAATCCTGCGACACGACATTCGACTTTGGCTCCCTGGCGATTCGACACGCAAACGACCCTTCTCTGCATCGCACCCAACAATGTCCCTCTTTGGAACATCGCCCATTGAGGAAAATGCTCCCTCGACGCCCAACCGATCACGCGGCGGGGGGGGAACAGCCCTGTTCGATAACGACACCCGCCCATCGCCTGGCGGCGGCGGCCTGTTCGCCGATGACGAGCAGCATGGCACGGGAGACCATGGCAATGATACTGGCTCGCCATGGGATATGCCCACACCGCGCAAACATCAAAGTCGTGCCGAGCTGATCCGCAACCTATTGCCGGCGTCGGACGTACCCGAAAGCTACATGACGACGTTTGACGCTGTTCTGCGTCAACATGGCGACGCGGCCGGCAGAGTCACAGCCGCCGGCATCGCCGATGTTTTTGCCACGGCACGTATTGATGCGGATGCCCAGGCGAGCATCATGGCCTTGCTTGCGACCGGTGGAAACGCCTCGGACCTGACGCTCGGTCGCGGCGAGTTCAATGTCCTACTCGCGCTTGCGGGCCTGGCCCAGGAAGGCGACATCATAAGCCTTGACGGGGTCGACGAGCGTCGAACAAGTAAGTCGTTGTTTGCTATTCCACTGTTTTCCCCCTTTACTCATTGCTTCTACTTTGCGATTCTTGGCCTTTTCCCTCCTCTGCCGCTCTACAATTGCGTATTTGTCTCGGCTCCGTACCTACCTACCCTTGCAATACCCCCAAGCCCGCTCCCCAGTGGACCACGTCGAGGGCTAATGTCCAATTTCGCCAGACCTTCCCCGGCCCAAACTGGCCGGCCTGACCGCCGAACCCGTCCTACCACCCATCACCGAGCTCGCCGCAAAGCCTCCCCAGACGCCTGTTGCCACTGTCGCCATCAACGCAGCTCCCAGGATTCCCGAGCAGCACCAGGCAGTCCTGCGGCCCGCCATGGACGATCCGGAAGACGACCCATGGAACACCCCTGACATGCACAAGGGCCACGCCCACACGAGGCAGAATGGCACAGGCGGTGCTGTATCCAACGGTCACTCGGGTTTTGGGACTTCGCCCGCGGCTCTGCCGGTGCCTCAAACTCCATCCGAATCCTACTCCACCCCGACTCGCAACAACACAAGTTCGGCACTCCGACCAAGCAGCGGAATCGCCGGCCCGGAAGGCTGGGGTTCCGGCTTTTATACTGATCGGCAGGCGCCAACCGCCGGAGCCAGCAGTTCTAACCCATTCGGCACTGACGGCGCAGGTCCTGCATCAGCCGCGCCTGGTTCTGTACCGCCTCTGCCGGAACCCAGCCGAACCACCATCGCTCGCGCCGGAAGCGCCGTCGAGGAGAATGTTATAGTCACCTTGATGCCGGGCAAAGAGGGTGTCTTCATGTTCCAACACCACAACTACGAGGTCACCAGCCAAAGACGAGGAAGCAAAGTCATCCGCAGATACAGTGACTTTGTCTGGTTGCTCGACTGTCTGCACAAGCGCTATCCCTTTCGCGTACTTCCTCTGCTGCCACCAAAGAGAGTTGCTGTCAACGGCAATCATTTCTCCAACGACGGCTCATTCATCGAGAAGCGAAGAAGAGGTCTAAGCCGTTTCATCAATGCCCTCGTTAGGCATCCTGTCCTCAGCCAGGAACAGCTTGTCGTCATGTTTCTGACTGTCCCGACTGAGCTCGCTGTTTGGCGCAAACAAGCCACAATTTCTGTCCAGGACGAGTTTGCCGACAAACCATTACCCCCAGGTCTCGAAGATTCTCTCCCGCCTACGCTCGAGGACCTTTTCATAAAGACGAGGTCTGGTGTGGTTCGCTCGGCCGAGCTCTATATCAATGTGTGCAACATTATGGACCGTCTAGTGAAGCGCACCGAGGGCGTCGCTGCCGACCACGCTCGGGTGGCCATGTCGCTTGCGTCTCTTACCGAAACATCTGCCGATACATATGCTACTGACACCAACGAAGTGCCACTGCTAAATGACGGTCTCACTGCCATGAGCAGGCATTTGCGCACATGTCAGTCACTGCTCGAGGACGAAAGCAAGGGCTGGGATCAAGGCGTGCTCGAGGATCTGAAGCGTCAGCGTGACGCCCTCGTCAGCGTACGGGAGTTGTTCGAACGTCGCGACAGGCTGGACAAGGATAACATTCCCAATTTGGAACGCCGTATCCAAGCCAACGAAACCAAGCTGGCGACTCTACGTGGGAAGCCCGAAGGTACTGTTAAACCCGGTGAGATTGAGCGGGTTGCTGAGAACATTATCAAGGTACATTCTGGTATTACCAACCTTGTCAGCCGCTCGGCCTGCTAACGATTCATGTAGGACAAAGAATCCATCGTCCAGCAGCATAACCGATCCATCTTTGTCAAGGAGTCTATTCGTGACGAGCTCATCACCTTTCAGCTAACGCAGTACCACGTCAGCCGATGGAACCAGGACTGGGCAGGGGAGCGTGTCAAGTATGCCGAGATGCTGGCTGACAACTGGCGGCGGCTACTGGACCAGCTCGAAGGCATGCCTCTGGGCTACTAATAGCGCCGGGGGCGCGCAACGGTCAGGTATCTCCCATATATACACGATTGTCACTGTACTTTTGTATTTAACTATGCACTGTTATTTTTTTCTAGCCTGCTGTTCTTGAAATGCTGTCACCATCAATAGCGAGCAAATAATAGCCCTGGACTTGGCTTGCCGTCGTAACCTGTCTGCGCGTGTGCCTGCAGCAGTTGGCCTGCTCCAGTCTCATAATATTTTGTCAAACCAAGTTGCATCTGTACGAGGCACACTTTATACATTCACCATGCATCCGTCACGGCACCATGGCTGGCGTCGCCCACTAAGCGCGCATACTTGGCCAGGGTACCCCTCTTGACCCTCGGCTCCGGTGGCGTCCACCTCGACCGTCTCGCATCCATTACCTCGTCGGACACGGCAACATCAATACGATTGGTCTCGGCATCAATTGTTATCTCGTCGCCGTTTTCGACGAGTGCAATCGGTCCGCCAACGGCTGCCTCGGGGACGACGTGGCCCACGATGAAACCATGAGACGCACCACTATAACGGCCGTCCGTGACGAGCGCCACATTCGTCAGGCCCGCACCCATAATGGCCGCCGAAGCGCGCAACTGCTCGGGCATACCGGGACCGCCCTTGGGGCCCTCGTAGCGCACCACGATGACGAGATTGCCATCTTGGGCCTTGATTTCACCAAGGCTGAGGGCCGTGTTGAGATGGCGCTCGCAATCGTAGACGCGAGCGCGGCCGGTAAAGCGCAGACCTTCCTTGCCTGTGATCTTGGCGACGGCACCGCCCGGGGCAAAGTTGCCGCGGAGGATGCGGATGTGGCCACTGGGCTTGATGGGGTCGTCAAGAGGGCGTATGATTTTCTGGCCGGGGTCGAGTGACGGCCAGTCGGCCACGTTCTCGGCGAGCGTTTTGCCTGTGACGGTCATGACGGTCCCGTCAATGATGCGGCTGGCGATGAGCATCTTGAGCACAGACGGCGTGCCGCCGACCTTGTACAAGTCTTCCATCATATACCGGCCGCTAGGAGCAAGGTCCGCGAGGTAGGGCGTGCGGTCGCTCGCGCGCTGGACATCGTCGATGGTGAGGGGCACGCCAGCCGTGTTGGCCATGGCGAGGAAGTGCAGGACGCCGTTGGTGGAGCCGCCGAGGATCATGGTGAGAACGAGGGCGTTTTCAAACGCAGCGCGGCTCAAGAGGTCGCGCGGACGAATGTCGTTGGCCATGGTGGTCTTGATGACCTCGGCGGCGCGCTCGCACTCGCGCGACTTTTCCGGCGACAGGGCCGGATACGACGACGAACCCGGCAAGGTGAGGCCCATGGCTTCAATAGCCGTGGCCATGGTATTGGCCGTGTACATGCCGCCGCAGGCGCCGGCACCGGGGCACGCGTGGTGCTCCAGGTCGGACAGCACATCGCCGCTCTCGCGGCCGGGCTTGCCGGGATCGGTCTTGGCGTGCAGGCGCCCGTACGAATAGGCGCCCGCGGCCTCGTAGCAGGTGGAGATGTTGATCTCCTTGTCGAGCAGGCTGGAGTGGCCTTTGCGGATGGTGCCGCCGTAAATCATGATGAAGGGCCTGTTGTGGCGCGCAGCGGCCATGATGACGCCGGGCATGTTCTTGTCGCAGCCGGGGATGGATATGTTGGCGTCGTGGTGCTGCGCGCAGATGACGGATTCGATGGAGTCGGCAATGATTTCTCGCGACTGCAAAGAGAATCGCATGCCTGTGTTTCATGTCAGCGACAGAAGAACATTTTGGACATGATCCAACGGCAAGTTCGCCTTACCGTCGCCGCCCATGGTAATGGCATCCGACACGCCAATGGTATTGAACTGCCAACCCAGCATGCCTTGTTTCTCAACGGCGCGCTTCACAAGCTGGCCGAAATCGAGTACTATTCAGACCTTAGCAATGTTGACCAACAGCTACAAGTCGTGCTTTGTGCTTGTACTGCACATACAGTGTGTGCTAACAAGTTACCGTTAGCGCACCAACAACTTTTTCACCCTTTTGACGTTTTCAGAGGTACTAACTTGCACGGGTTGCCCTGCCACCAGACTGTCGCGATGCCAACCTGCGGCGCACTCTTCATCGTCTGCTCGTCGGGAACACCTGCGCCGTACAGCATGGCCAGCGCGCCGGGAAAGTCGTGCTCTCGCGTGATGCCCGCGGACCAGCGATTGAGCGCGCCGCCAGACGGCAGGCAGTTGAACTGGATAAAGTCATTGGAAGACTTGGGATCCCTTTCGGGCACCGGAGCCTTGATGTCAGACATTGGCCCGCTTTGTACATTCGCTGGACCCGTGTCGGAATAACCGGTTATCGGTCCGGAGCTTACAAGACCACCTCTGAAGAACCGGAGACACCCGGTCACGATGAACTGAAAATAGAAGTCTTCTTCTCACCGTCGCGTCAGAATCTGGGTACAACAGAAAGAAAAAGAGGTAACTGATGTCGTGCAACGGGGGCAGCCCTCATGTGTAGATTTATAGTTTTCCCCCACGGACAAGCTCCCCGCACTCGAATTACAGCCGCCATCTCGAGCTGGACGCTATGCAACCACTACGGAGTACCTACAGAACAACTCTCCACTATGGCGACCCCATCATTTTTCGTCAGCTCCAAATATCGGCGACGTGAGTGGCGGGAGGACAAATTCGCTGCAATTGTTGCCAAAGTTCGCATCTTGGGCGCTGGATCCTTGCTGTGCCGGCAGTAATATATCGTCCCCACAACGCCACCAGTTCAGCAGCGGTCTTCTGTCCGACGTTTTCTTTCAACTCAAGAATGCGCCATCATTTTTCATGGAAATTTTTCTGCACTGGAAATTTAAATAACAGTTTGCTCTTGTCCGTCGTTGAAGCGTAGGTAAGGGTCATGTGGGCACTGTCCACCGGATTGGGCCCTCGTCACACCATTCTCGAGACGCCCGTCTCGAATATGGTCACACGACAGCCACTCTATTGACTTTATTGTAGAATCAATCAATGTTATATAGTTGCTAGCCATTATTACTTGGTCACAGAATAGCCAGGCATTTTCAGGTACCTCGCAGTGTATACTGACCGGGTTTAGTTAATTTTTTTTTCACCTCGAATCTCATCGTTCGTACTGGCTGAATCATCAGCTAATCATCAAATACATCATGTACCAAGCGCCTTGCCAACAATACTCGCTCTAATACCCAGAATCAATAACCCAATATCAGCCCTAATGACAGTCACAAAGGCTCATTGCGCAAACGCAACTCTTAATCACACCGACAAATGAAACGCGTAAAGGAATAGTGACTCGGTTGCAGTAGACTATTTGCCTAGTCGGCAGAGATGAGAGACGATATTCTAGTCTTGTCACGCGAAGCCATGGCGTGGCCTGGGCCCATCTTGGGCTCCTCCTTGGGGCTGGCTGGCGGACCATATGCCGGGCTGCAGCAACGACCGCTCTTCCACGCCTTTTCGAGCGTAGCAGGGGCCAGAGAACAGCCATACTCTGTGGCAACAAGATCCCAAAACTTGTCGCGGTGAGCAGCGTAGACGGAATGAAGGCGATTGAGGTCCACGTGGGCAGGCGAGTGTATAGAAGTTGAGGGCAGGGCAAGGCTGTGGTCCAGACGGAGCGACGACGACGACGGCGGCGGCGGCGGCGCAGTGGGCATCGACGTCTCGCGACGGAACGAGACGGGGGGCATCTGCGTGTGCGGCTCAGGCATGCATGGAGGGTACCCAAGAGGCGAGCTAGCACGCGAGTTGATGCCCATCGAGGCCGGCTTGGGCAGAATGGTGGGTACGCGGGGCGAGCAGCCGTTGGCCATGATGCCCGGGAGCTGGACCTCGTTGATCTGCGGGGGCGGCGTCATGGCGAAGCGTCCATCAAGGTGGCGGGCAGGCGAGATGGATCGTGAGATGCGATCATAGTTGGGACTTGGCGTCAGGCTGGGCATGACGGGAGACTGATCAGATCCAGAAGAGCTCGAGGCGGCGCGCTTGCGGCGGCTGCTCCCATGCGAAAGCTGATGGTAGTGCAGGCGGCAGGCCAGCTCCGTCTTGTTGAGGTGAGCGGCAATGTGCTTGTAGGGCATCTTTTGAAGACGAGTGCGCAGAAGATAGGCCTCCTGGTAGCGTGTTAGTCAAGGGATCTTGGGGGCAGTAGAGCTCACTATGTCACTTGCCTCGTCCTCTCTCCAAGCACGGCCACCACCGGTCATGGAATTCTTCTTGTTCCTTGCATGGGCCGGGACCTCGACTCTGTGGGTGGAAATAGTTTGTGTGCGAGACATGTCTTTAGATGATGGATGTGAATCAAGAGTTGTGTGGTTGTATACGGGCGTGTATAGATAGATGGGTCGCTGCAATGATAAGAGACTGGCAACCAGGCCAAGTTTGGGTCCGATTAACTTGTCGCCCTGGTAAATACCGGTGCTGTTGTAGCCGACTAGAGTTGGTTCCTATTGGAATAGAATGACTGTTCCTCGAGCGAAACCCTCGTCTGCGGAAAAGAGAGTGAGTTGTTGAGAATTAGTTGGCTATGACTGTGGTTGTTTTTTAAAAAAAGTTGCGTATTCAGAAAACGAATGTCTGATGGCCAAGCCAGTTGGTCAACGAGAAAAGAGTGTAAGAAGATGAATAAAAATTCAAAGTCGTAAAAAGAAGGATAGGCACGTAGGCACTTTCAAGGAAGGACTGGTGATACGCAACTGATGAAGCAAAAAAAAAAAGAGAATTCAACTGTTTGGCAAGACCACGATGGATGTTGTGTTATAACAGCGGCTTCGATATAGGCTCAAGGGAAATGAAGACCAGAGAAGGAGAAAGAAGCCAACAAAGCAGTGTCCGGGCAAGACGACGATGATATAATGACAAAGGTGCCGTGGATCCTAAGCAGGCATACTGCTATAATGCTATATGCATGCAGAAACAGCTTGGCGGGTTGTCATGTTTGGAGGGGCCACGACCCTGCCAGTTGCTGCATGCATCAAGGGGACCCCCCCTGGTCGACTATGAGATCTAGCCTTGTTACAGGCTGGCCTGGCGGTGCGGGACCGTGACAAGTTAGAGGCAAAGAACAATTTGGTCTGGTCTTTGTAGTTATTCTCCAACTTTAAAAAAAAAAAAAAAAAACCCTTGTTTACCCAGGGGCCAGTTGTGCCTGGTTCCTGGTGAAAACAGACTTTTGCCCGGGCCAGTCGGCGCCGAGTTTGAGATTTGACGGTGGCCGGTGGCCGGTGACATTTCCCAGCCGCAATAATACCTTACTGGCAACCCGTGAAATATTGCATAATGTTCAAACGTCATGAGCATATTCCGTCTCGTTTCAATTATGCAAGAATTGCCACATGCAGGCACCAGCGAGTTAAGAAGAAAAAAGAAAAAAAGCCCGCCTACCCCGCCTCCGCCCACCGAGGATAACCTGTTGGCCACTGACTTCTGCGTTGCACGTGCATCCGCAGGAGCTGTTTCCTGTGACAATTCGGCATTGCATCGATAAATAGGTAATATTAACAATTTTGGACAGTCGCCGGCAATCAAGACGGCGTACGGAGTACTGGGTAATGAACACGTCGGGATTGGCTCGATGCGGTACGCCTCAACTGCGTCGTGGCAACGTCCCACCGCTGACCAGTGTGTGCAATTGATTAAATAGCATGTACAGAGTACCAGGTGACGCAGGCAAGTTCTGTGCTGTACATTGCCCGTGTGTATAGCAACTTGTCCATGGTCGGTTTTCAGCTAGCAATTATTTTCTACGTACCAAGTACTCCGTAGACAAGCTAACACTAGCTCCGGCTGTCACAATACCAACAGAGGTCTTCTTGGCATCCGATCTACCTCTATAATTCTATTCACAATGGAGGAGGCTGAAGCTAGCCTGCCAGATGAACCTCGTTTTGAATCCACCAACGCAAGTTTGGCGTTTCGGCCATCGGTCGAGTAGCGTCGTCGGTGTCGGTGTCAAGGGGTGCGCCAAACTCGCAGCATCACAACATAGTAAAGGGAGCGAAACTCGTTCGTGCGTCGTTGTGATATGCTGGCTAGGATTGAGCGCTACCGACACAGGGCGTGCTGTAAATAGTCGATACTTTCCCTGTAGCATTGGATACTGGGTAACTAGTGGGTGTGCATTTGTTTAGTTTGATCATGGCCAATGTCGAAACCAGTTGAGGCTGATCTGTTTTGTGGCGCTGTGCCCCATGATGGCGAGCTGGATGACAAAGGCCATGATGTATGTACTCCATACCGAGTATGAGAAGTTGACAAGAGACTGGTGTCGTCTCTCTTGACTCGCTTTGACCGCTCTTATTACCAGTTTTCCTTGATCCAGTCTATCCAAGCAAAAGCCCAATCTGGCCGCCAAAGTGGAAACAAGTCACCAGTCTGTGTCTCATGAGTTCCAGTCAACCAGACCCATCAGCTTTGCCGCGTGAATTCACCAATTCCACTACTCCGTAGCTTCTTGTGCATTCTCTTTATTAAACTTGCTTTTTCTTTGCTTTCTTCTTTTGACAACATAGGACATGAAACCCATGCCTGGCGAAACTCGGGGCGGCGACGCCTGCGCCACGCAGAGAGGGTACAGTACAGGGATGTTGTCGAGGTTGAAACAGTGCCAAGGCAGCCTGCACATCTCTCCTCAGTATCAGCTGGATCTTGACTACTGGTAAAAACAGATTGGACCAGTGGGCAACAGTACTTACTGTACACCCCCCCCCCCCCCTCGTGTCAAGCTCAAATGAAAGGTTGCGGTGGCATGCGCACGCATGAAATCTGCACCTCGTTTTCACTTGAGAGCCAGGAAGATGAGTAGTGACGGGCCCAACGAGGAATCCAGAGGCTCGGTGGTGCGTCCGATAATTCATCCGTTGACAGAAATTTTGGAGCAGAAATCACAGAGGGAAATATGGCCGGGGACTTGGTCAATGTTCCACACTTTGGCTGTCGTTGTATTTGCAATGTTGAGACGAAACGGTTACATAGGGCTTTCTGACTTTGCATTCCAGGTTCGCATTGCTGGCACCGCTCCCGTTCCTTGCAGCTTGCCTCATTAATTTCGGTCGTTTCAAGCACTAGGCGTTTACAGCGCATCATTGCGCTAGACGATGCGATATATTAAATTACTGTCGTTGGTTAGATTGAGCTGGCAGATGCGCATTATCTCCTTGACAATGGAGGAGGAGCTCTGAGATGGGGAAAGAAATTTAAAAAAAAAAAAAAAAAAAAAAAAAAAAAAAAAAAAAAACCTGTCGTGTTCAATTGTGGCAATGCACAGTGCAATGTACAGTGGTGAAAGAGGGAGGCCTGAGGCTCTGGGGCCGGTCATGCGCGGCAAGCCTCATGACCCAGATGCAGGCAAGCGACGTGTAAAGAGTAAAGAGCATCATATTACTTAGCATCAATGAACCAGTTACAACTTTTTAGTCATCCAGTCTAGTCTCATGATGGCAATGGCGGAAATTTGTGCAATGAGCTTGTTTTGCGGAGCTGAGAGGAACCAGACGACGTCAAGCAACAAGGGGTCAAAAGGCATACACGGAAGCGACTTGTGCCGATCGAGGTTCTGTATCGAGTTCCTTTTCTGGTGTTTTGTGATCCGCCAGGAGGTCATCCGAGCAGCGCGAGCAGTATGACGTACCGCGCAAGGCAATGCAATGCACAGGCAGTGTAGCCGCAGCAAGTGGGAATCGTTCGTTTGGCATAGAGAGTAGAGAGCAGCAGGGATGGCGTTTCAAGCCGTTTGAGCAACGTTTGGGCCATGTTGCGGTGAAGCGGTGGTATAGAGGCTCGCAATGTTTGACGAGGCGACTTTGGTCGTGTGTGGAATAGAAACCGTCGAACCTCGAGTTGTAGGCGTTGAAGTTATCGGGGCAAGGTAGGTAGGTAGCTGGATTGTTGCAGGCGTTAGCGTGGCAAACATCTGGCGACCATCAGGCGTCTTGTCCCCTTCGCCCAGCGGCTACCCTGCAGCAACTTGACAGGTTTTACCTTGTACGCCATTAAGCGCCTAATAATTGTTGGGGCTTTGGTTTACCCTATGATGGGATAAATCGACGACAAGAGTGGCATATTATTATAACGTACAACGAGTATACAATGGGAGAATCCATGATAATTGGCACCACATGAATTATTTCTTGCCCGAAAACGGTGCATTGGACAGTGCCTATCCTCGCAATACTTCTCAGCGGTAGCTTGGGAGGGTGCAGAGAGTATATGAGTCTGGGTTGAGGGTGACGCCTTATAATTGTATGATAATCCAACAAAGGAAAAACATTCATAAAGGTGTCTAGTGCCTATGATAACCGGGCTTTGCATATGGAATGCACACTTCGGGAACCTTGCAAACGCTGATTTCAGACTTGTGCGTCAAGGCGCTTGACAGCCTGCGCCAACTTGTACACCGGTCGAAGCAATATATATGGCAGTGCGAATGAAACGAATAACAGATTCGACTATATAGCAGTCTATTGGTCGTCGAATTCCTATTTCCTACCAGACTCCAGGTATAGAATGAATAGAATGCACGGGATGGCCGGTGTGCCTGTGCAGCGAGGCAGGACAGTACATGGTAACAAGAGGCTGCGCACTATTTCTGTGACATTCACGGCCAAGGTGGTCATTTGGGAACGAGCGCGTCAATCCCCTTGCCATGAATCCGAGTAGATTGTCACATGGACAATCTTGTTGTTTTGTACCTTGAGTGGGATACAAGTTCGGAAGCATCCGACAGACCCGAGGTACACAGTCATCAAGTAGCGGACGCTTGTGAGATGGGTGGGGACGATGATGGCGAACCGTTGGGGTTCTGTTTGGCATGGTGTGTCAATCTCGGATTGCAAAGAAAAGTATCAGATACATGACAAGTCGACCAAGTTGGGCCGAGGACAAAGTGCCTGCAACTAGAGGAGCCTTTTGCGGACGAGGTACAGATATCCGCGCATATCGATTCGACTAGGCACGTGGGGCATAAATCGAGGTTTAGTAACGGATATGGCTTGCTTGCTACAGGGTGCAGATTGTTACGACGTTGGTCGAGGTTTGCCAAAAGTTATGCTGCGGACGCGGGCGACACTACTGTGCATATGAAGTGATAGCAGAGATGGTGGTCAAAGTGGTCGCAGATATGGCGGCGAAGTGGCAGCGGAGTGAGTGGTAGCAAGGTAGGAGAATTCGGTGCCGCGATTCAAATTGTGTCGACCTGGGAGGATCAGCGGCGTAGGCATTGCGTTGGTGACAGGTACGGATACGGATAGTTGGGTGTGGCTAGGTAGGGAACCCTGGAATTTCTTATTGGGGTGATTGGGTACGAATCAATCCATGTTGGGCAAGATTTGGTGATTGAGGTATAGATTTAGATGTTGAAAAGGGCAGTAGGCGAGACAAACAGGAAAATGATCAAGGCTGATGCGAAGCTAGAGTTGATGGTGGATGGTGGGCTGATGAAAAGCGAGCCGACTGGGCTGAAGAGCGAGGGAAGATGGGGACAAGAGAGGGACAAGAGAGGAGAAGAAGCTGTCATGGGTTAATAAGGGTCAACTGTTGGATGATAGGATGATAGGATGATAGTGGCTGGTAGTGGCTGGTAGTGGTGGCGCTGGAACGAAAGTACCGAATACGGACATGGTACCAGTAGAGGAGGCCGATGTGGTCTGAGCGTCGTTTTTGGTTGACGCAGAATTTTGTCATGAAGAAACACTGTGAAGATGGGGCGTGATATGCATGGCAGATACAGTGCTAAGCACAGTGTTTGTCGACACCAGCCACGCAAAGCCCCACCCTTGGCCGAGAGAGCGCACGAGTACCTTTGCAGTTCCCCCGACCTCTTGGGCTGTACCTCGCCATCTCCCTTCTACCTCTTTTTCCTTTTCTGCTCGTCTCTGCCACGCCACGGCTGTTACTAAAACCAGACGTCGACTTGTTCTCTGCTCTCACCTCTTGTCCAAGTCCAGTGACCTTGCCAGCATTCAGGCTAGGCGGTAACCCCCCAAAAGCCTTGCCCAAGTGACTTGTGTTTCAAGTACCTCTTTTACTTCCTCCACCATCCCGCCCATCCTTGACTGTACTCTCAGTGCTTCTTCGGTTGCCTCCACCCGCTGCTGCCGGCGTCTTGACATCAGACCTATTCTGAGGTCCCGCTGAGTGCCTTGTATCCGCGACAGCAAACGAGTTCGCAGGACGAGGAACAACAAGACCAAAAAAAAAAGGAGGAAAACAGAGCTGCGTCGAGCACCGTGTTGTATCGCTCACCACAAGGTATGCACATATCCAGTGCGCGCTTTTTTTCTTCTCCAGCCTTCAGTTCTTTGTCTCGTGCTCTCTCCTGTCTCCCCTTCCCGACTTGGCTGTGTTCGTGTCATGGTCGTGTCTGGCCGCGCCCACGCCCCCAGCCACCTTTGCAGGTGCCGCGCCACGCTTCCTCTCTACCACTTGACTTCGCGCCTCTGGGCTAGAACCACCGTCACTGACACACACATGCAGTACATTTTCATTGCTCAAATTGGCACCCGATCAGCATCGGTCAGCATCGGATCACAGAAGCAACCAGAGACTCGACCAAGAAGTGGAAAGGAGAGGGTAAAAAGTCGACAGTACCTTGGCGCAATCGGCATCCCAAACTATTGCGCTGCGCTATCTCGCTATTCTCAGCCAGACAGCTTCCCTGCCTCCCGTTTTCCTCCCCTTGGCTGGCCGGCCTACCCCAATCCAAGCCCAAGCCCAAGCAAAAAGGAAAAAAGAAGAAAAAAACCGCTACCATCACAAGTGCGCGGCAAAGACTCCGCCACCACTACAAAGCCAATACTCGCTGCTCGTCTGTCAAAAAGAAAGCTGGCGGTTTCTACAGAGTACCTAACAGCGCCCTCTTGCTAGCCCTTGTCCTAGCGGCTCAAAGGCGCCCAAGACTCCAAGCTCCTTCTCCTCTCCGGCTTTCCCCCAGCCACCAGCCGCCACGGCCCCGTCGCGCATCGCCACGCCTTGCCTAGCAGGCTAGCACCCTCGTCATCTCGCTTGGCTCTTGCTTCTTGACCAGAACCCGCCCACAAGTTATCCTGCCGTACCTTGGCCCCGGCTTCCGTATCTCTTCCGGTTGTCACCCTTACTCAACCATCTTTCTTATCACTACTCATACCATGTAAGTCTTTATTGTGCCTTTTGCAGACATTTATCCCCTTCGCGGGCTTCCGACTTGTGCGCCGTTTTGCTTCCTCCACGCGCTCCAACCCCTTGCTTCCATTTCCGTCGCGCGCGCGCCCCACGCCTTGAATCAAAAGCGCTCCCGCATCCCAACGACGCCAGGAACCATTGCGCACCAGCAAACTCTCTTCGGCCTGTTACATCTCTCCTCGCTTCGTACGACTCTTTGCCGCGCCCTGATTGCACCGCTTTTGCTGCTACTGCCATTGCCATTCCGACTCGACCACGACACCCTGTCGCGCGCCCCCGCGCCTCAACAGCCTTGCGCGCCTGCCTGCCCTCCAGTCGCATCCTCAACTCGGTCGTCGCATCGCTCCAACCTCGAGAAAAGGAAACAAAGAGTGGCATAAACAGAGCGCAATTGCACCCTGCCGCATAGTGCACGCCGTGCACACGGACCCTGGTGTTGCGTCTTGTGCAATCATCTTGTCTATCTGCTACAACCGCCCCGCCGAGCATCACGACGCACGCGCGCCCTTGCACTGCATTGCTTTGCCGTCCACCGCGCATCACCTTGCACTGCATCTGTGTCTACCTCTGAGAACTCTCTGCTGACACGCCTCTCTGACAGCCGCCAAGATGGAGCAGTGGCAAGTCGGCCCCGTGCCCGAGTATGTCTACTCAAACTCCACCCACCCGCCTAATACCATGCAGTAAGTTGCGCTTGTCCTTGCATCAAGATGATCTTTGTTCGTTTTCACGTCTACTACTGCGTATGAGATTCCCTTGACCGGCCTCGGCCTGCTTGTTTCCCTTCGGCAAACATGCAGCTGTCGTCGTGCCCGTCTGCCCACTTGCTGTCCTACGCCAGCTCCACGCTGTCCGTATCACCCGGAGCGCCTTGGACATGCACCTCTAAGATGAGGGCTCGCCTGTTTGTTGGGCCGGCCCAGGCACAGTCTCAGCCTTGATGATGGAATGCGCCCCTCTCTTGCCGTTACATATACATCTCGCTGCGCTTGTCATGTCTTGTGGCCGCGTCAAGTCTCTGCCTTTTGTTTACACTCGAGCTAACCCCGACGGCTTTGACAGCAACAACCCCTACCAGACCGCCGACATGGCCGCCAGGCGAAATGAGCGCATCGAATTCCCCTACCCTCCGCAGCCCGGCATGGCGCCGCATCCGCAGCAGCATCCGGCTCCCGGTCAGCCTCCGATGAACGTACCCCAACCCCAGCCGCCCTCGGGCCCGGGCTCCCAGCAGCAGACCCCGACTCCTACGCCCCAGCCCAGTCGCCCAAACAAACGCCGAGCTCCCAACACGGCGCCTTCGCCTGCTACTCCGACCGCCGTTCCCGCCGTTACCCCAGGTCAGCCTCCTGTCCCAACGCCTCCGAATGCGCAGTCTGTTGCGCCCCCTGCCGCCCCGGCCGCCGTCGACGACAGCAACGCCACGCCTTCACAACCGCCTGCCAAGAAGAGCAGGACCAACACACCCTGGACACCCGCAGAGGAGCAGCGCCTCAAGCAGATGCGCGATGCTGGAAATAGCTGGGCAGAGATTGCCAAGGTAAGTTGTGGTCACTGAGGCCTCGTTTCTGGTATCCGCTCATGCTAAAATGCCCATAGACTTTCCCGACGAGAACAGAAGGCTCCGTAAAAAAACATTGGTACAAGGTTTGTTTCTACCTCATTCCCCGCCCCAAGACACATGGCCAACGTTGACATGCCCAGGATATGCACTACGCCGAGTTTGCTGAAGATGAAAGCCAGGCGCTTCTCAACGCAATCAAAGACTACGAAAACAACAAATGGAAGGTCATTGGCCAAAAGGTCGGCAAACCCGCCAAGGCCTGTGAGCAATACGCAAAGGAACATTTCCCCGACCTCTTTGCCAGCACCAAGCGGTAAGCAGCGCGATTGGTGGGGGCGGCGTGTTTCACGTCGTCTGCTACGCTGCGACCAAGCTTGCACCACTTGACATGTTGCCTTTTTTTTTTTTTTTTTTTTTTTTTTTTTTTTTTTTTTTTTTTTTTTTTTTTTTTTTTTTCAAACTAATACTTGTCGGCGGTGAGCATTTGACTCGCCTCGATGAGAGCAGAACAGAATGACCCCGAATTCTCTGCACGTCGTTTCTTGTTTTGTGGGATGAAGGGACTGGGTTCCAAGATTGGTTTCGTCCGCTGACGCGGCAATATTCATTAATATCTAGTCCCGGGAGTCATTGTCTGTTTTTGCCGATTTAGATTTGTGTGTTTCGGTGTATCCTTGTACGACACGAACTGGACTTTGAACTGAGATGGGTGGTAATTCAGCAGTTGGTGGGTGGGCTGACTGCGGCGGGTATTCTTTCGATTTCATTTGTTGCCTGGAGGAGACTGACCATGGGTATAAAAAGTAATGGCAACTGCTGTTGCTGTACAGGAGATTCGATACATTTCGAAAGTTGCTAGCTGTCGACTGGTCTGTTTGAGAAGGATGATACCTTTAGTTATACCCCAACACAATGCCGAGCTTTTCCTTCTTTTTTCAATTCAATACAAATGATTTCAATCTTGTCAGATTGAATGAAGAGGAAATTGTCGAATTTTGTGCCAACTGTAAAGTGAATCGAGTAGGGGACAGCGTGAATGGTGATGTAAAGAACAATGCATTTTACAATGCCAAGATAGTATACTGTGAAAAACAATGCATTGATAAGAGAATATACTGTCAAGAATGATAATGTCTTTTACAAGACAAGATGAATAAGAGTGACAAGGTTGCATCAAGCTCGCTCGTGCGCTCGTGGCGTCGTCAGTCGGCCCCACAGGCGCCGTTTTCGCCGCGCGGGGACTGGCAAAATTTGGCCGTTGTTCCCCACCGCCCGCCGCCACATTTCGCCGAATACCCAGTCGACATAACTCACCAGGTTTCCCCCTTTCTTTTCATTCGTGTGCTTGCATCTTTTTGCCGAGCGTCGAATTCACTTGTTCAAATTCCTCTCTTAACGGGGATAACGTTGTTTTGTGCAACCTCGATTGCGTTGTGCGACCGAGCGCCCGTCTTTCGCCGACTGGGAATAAGTGAATTTGGGCTTCTTCTCTTGGAGCACCTCGGCAAATACCCCGCCCAAAACCAAAGAAGGAAGAATAATTCAGAAAAGAAAAAGGGGGGAAAGAAAAAACGGCAAGAGCAGAGTGAGCATGTCCTCACCTGCTACAATAGGTACAGCGACGCGGCAATACCGATGCCAGAAACGTCAAAAACCATGCGACCACTGCCGCGAGCGCAAGCTCAAATGCCAGATTGACGCCGGCAGCACCAACCGCAGTAGTGGCGGCCGCCCGCCCTGTCAGCGCTGCGCACGGAGCAATATCCCCTGCACCTATGTCGGCCGGCCGCGCCGAAGGACATCAGCCATGCCGGCGGCCGCTGCTGCTGCTGCTGCTGCTGCTCTCGTCTCCGATGCGCCGGCCGCGCCTACCAGCACCGCGGCAGAGGCCGCTGCCGAGCTCGACTCGTCCGCCCTGTCGCACGCCAGCCTACATGACGGCATGGCGGCGTCTGTGCCGCTCGGATACCGCGAGACTAGACACATGGGCATGCCGTCGACCTGCGACATGGACGCGGGCACCATCCCGGCGTCGTCGGCGGCCCCGGCCCTCAACACGCCGACGTCGTCGTCGTATCATGCCAGCAGCAGCGGCCGCGTGTCGACGCAGCTGAGCCAGACCATGGACGGCATCGACGGGCACAGTATCATGCTGCTCGGCGCGTCGTCCGAGTCGGATCCGTGGCTGCTCAGGCACTGCCATTTCGATCAGCTGGGTCTGCGGTCGGTGCACAAGATGTACTTTCGCAACGCAGGGGGCGTGCCAACCACGGACAAGATTCCGATTCACTTCATTGTCAGCGACAACAAGTATCTCAACCATCCGCTCCTCCCCATATACCACAGCATCGGAGGGGATGCACGGCTTCAATTGAATCAGCTAGTGCAGCCTACGTATGGCGTTCGACTTATAAGTCTGCAAGTGTCCCCACGTCCTCCACGGCTGCCCTCCAGCTAACACGTACACAGATTCCGCAAGCATGTATATCCAACGCTCCCGGTTATTCCCAACGCCTACATGGATATTCCCCTGGGCACCGGTGCCACGTCTCCCGTCATGAGCACCGCTCTTGACTCCATCCCCACAGCCGTGCTCGCCGCCATGTACGGCCTTGCCATGCCCTTTGCCCTCAATGACGAGCTGCTCGCTGTCGTCAACGCCTTTGAAACACCGCCTCTCCTTCAGCTCTGGACGCTCGTTCACGCACTCATCCAGGCCGACATCCACCGCCCATGCCTCTCTACCGTGCAGGCTGCCCTCCTCTTCCTACACAAGGACAGCAACAGTCACACGTCGTCATCCCCCAACAGCAGCGGCGGCAACGACCTGTCCAGCTCTGCCTTTTTATGGTCCTTTATCGGCAGCACCGTCGGCATGGCGCACAGTCTGGGTCTGCAGATTGAGTGCCAAATGTTTGGCATCCCCAACGCGGACAAGCGCCTGCGCCGCCGTCTATGGTGGGCATTGTACATTGAGGAAAAGTGGCAGAGTCTGCTCATGGGCCGGCCGCCATACATTCGCGCGGATGAGTGGGATGTCGGCGAGCTGATTGATAGGGATTTCGAGATGAAGACGACGTCGTCGTATTTTGACGAGGCGGCTGCGGTAGTCGGACGGACATTTCTGCCATTTCGCGACATGGCACGGCTGGCCGTCATAGTTGCCGATGTGCAAGAGAAATTATAGTGAGCCAGCCTTCCCCCTCGTCCAAATATCTCATGCAAAAGTATCTAATCAAGTAAAACAGCTCGCTTCGGGCTTGCCAAAAACTCGCCGAAGATCTCGCACTTAGCATATCCACTGCGAAGCCTCTCTTTGATCGCCTCAACGATTGGCGGTCCTCCATCAACGCCCCCGAGCCCTTTTACGACAACATTGCCGGCACCAGCCCGTACCCGACGACCATGTATTTTGCCTACCTTAGCATTGTCACATACGTGTGGCGCGCGCTGCTACGCCCTACCGTGCGCTCATCGCCGCCGCCGAGGATCATTGACGTGGAGGAAGAGCAGCCTCTACAGGACGCGGGCGGCTTCTTTTTCGAGGAGCTGAGCTGGGACTTCTCCGACTTGCCTGAGATTGAGCTGCACTTGGAGGAGGACATCCACGCCCATGGGGAGGCCAGTGCTACGATTAAAGAGCTGCACCAAGCGGCGCAAGCCTATGGCGGGACTGTGGCGACGTTTACTTCGCGGTTGACATCGCGCCACTTTGACGAATTTTGGTACTCGTGTAAGTTCAGGCTATATATTCCTCGCCCTTGGTCGTGTTCTGTTCTTTTTCCCTGGCACATTTCGGCATTGACATGATACTAATTGTACCTGTATGTGTAATCAGGGTCCCGAATTGGCTTTGCCGTTATATCCAACTTTCTAACCGTGCTACTCGTCCAAGCACCGACCGCCGAAAACACACCGCGAGCCAAATGGATGCTCGAGAGCTGGCGCCAGACGCTGCGCTATCAAAGCAAGGCCTTTCCCATATTGCGTCTGGCCATGGCTCGGCTGAATGCCTTTTACTGGGGTGGATTGGCCGAGACGTTTTGTCTACCGCCCCATGTCCAAGAAGTTGTGTAACATGGACGTGGAAATGGACAATTGAAAAAAATTGGCCATGTATATTGCAAGCCCGGCGAAAAGATAGTTTACGACTAGCAAGAGCCGATAGAGATTAACTTGGTGAGCCTAACTAACTAGTGCGCTTAGCTTGCCTCGTGAGGGACTGATAGACTTGTGGCTGCAAACCTTGGCAGCCGACTCGGCGAATCGTGAGCTGAATACATAGCAGCCACTTAGATAACAGGTTCGCCTTCCATGCGTCAAACGAGTCAGACCTTATAAGCCCGAGTGCCCCCTTTTTGGCTGACTTTTGTTTCTCTTGAAGAAACACAAGAAGGTTGAGAAAAAAGAGAGATTCCAACACTCGAAATCGAGATTCAATTCAATCAAGATTTCGTGAGATTATACGCTGCGCTGCCACACACCACACTACCGGGAGGGCAAATATTTTGACAACCCACATATGGCTACTACTGGTATTTAACTAGTTGGCCAAATCAAAACGAGAATCCCCCAACAGCTGCAGGGGCAACCTGAGATGAGCACCGCCAATCAGCAACTGTTCAACGTCCACACCTGGCACGACCTCGAGGACGCGCCGCCGCCGCCCTATGAAAAAAAGGAGCGTCTGCCGCCGTCGTATCACGAACTCAAGCGCGCCGATCGGCATGCGGCGACTGGATGGAAGGGCTCCCTGCGTCGCATGTTTCCCGTCGAGCGACGCTTCGAGACCGTTACGCTAGGCAAGTCGCTGCCAAGCGCCCGACGCACCACTACCACAGGTACGACCCCATGAGCTGAACCCCTCGACTTTTAAATTTGAGCAAACATTGTGCGTGGGACCCTGACATGAGTACAGGAATAGGGACAGTGGTTGTGTGTTTTGGATCTTGTTGTCGATGAGAGGCAAGGTATAGCTCTCTCATCGCACGACCAAGAGCTATATTTGTATTTTGGAGCGAGCGATGACTATTACGGCGTTATCAGGGCGAGGCTAGTTGCTCTTACAAAGGGGCATTTTTTTTTTTTCAGCCCATCTTGTGGGCAATGGTTTCTCGCAAAGCCACGGCGGGCACACAGCTCGTCTGTACCTCAACCATAGCTCATCTGACCCCGAGCGGGGCAAAAAGTACAAAGGCGGTGAGTAGCTCTAGCATATATATTACATATGCAGTGCATATACATTATATAATAGGCATATACTAGGCATATACCTATAAAATAACCTAACTACTAACCTAATAACCACTAACCTAGTAACTACTAACCTAATAACCACTAACCTAGTAACCACTAACCTAGTAACTACTAACCTAATAACCACTAACCTAGTAACTACTAACCTAACTACTAACCTAACTACTAACCTAACTACTAACCTAACCACTAACTTAACTACTAACTTAACTACTAACCTAGGTAACTACTAGTATATACTAGGCATATGCCTAGTAGTTTTATTATCTATTTACTTATAAGCATATGCTAGGTATATGCTAATAGAAGGGCTAAAAGAGTATATATAGCGTATATCCCACGCATCTGCTATCAATTAACATTTTTTCTACCGCTTTTGCCCCGCTCGGGGTTAGATGAGCTCTGGTTGAGGTATAGATGAGCTGCACCCCCAGCCACGGCAGGGTGTGCGACCGAGCGAAAGCACCGCCGGAAAAGAGTGAGCCGTTGTCATTTTATGTGATCAAGTAGCTAATACACCACAATATCCCCATTTCATCCAACCCCAGGACATTTGATTCTGCTTCACTCTTTCGGAGTCTTGTCGCCACTGGCCGCCACGTGAATGCCAAGAGGCGTCTCTAAACTAGGTCGCCCGTCACCTGCCCAAGCCTTTTATTAGCGTATGCTCTAACTACGAATAGGCCAGCAGCCTTGTGCTGGGCTGATTGCAGTGGGGAGGGCTGCTTCGCGATTCTTCCCAAACGAGAGATCCCCTGTGTGCCTGGCGGAGACGCTTGCTTGGGACTGTCATCAGGAAGGGCGGACGCACGCTCTGCAAAGGGATAGAGAGAAATGTGCTACAAGTCTTGAATTTGCACGAAAAGGTCAATTCATCCCTTGTGCAACTTGGCCGTCGTCGTCCGCGTCAGATGCAGACTCGAGCCTATACTTTAACCTGCAGCAGCTGAAGGCTCATCTGGCATCCACAGGGCTGAATGGAGGGGGAAAGTCTGGAACGGGTCTGCCGAAACGGGCACACAGCTCGTCTATACCTCAACCATAGCTCATCTGACCCCGAGCGGGGCAAAAATTGTAAAGGCAGTGAGTAAACCTTACATATACATAGTATATATACCGCAGATACATTATATGTGTAAGGGCTATATTACGGTGTAGTAAAAAGTGACGGTAAAGGAAATAAGCGGTGATAGTAGGAAAATATATATAAAGTTAGTATATACCGCGGATATACCTATAATATCCCTTATATCTACTACTAACTTATAAAATAGAAGTTATAATCTAAAATAATAACTAAAAATATAAGTAAGTTATTAAGTAAACCTTAGCGTAAACTCTTCTAATATAATAAAGTATATTAATTCCTAATATAGCCTAGGTATACGCTAGGTATATACTAACTATATATAAGGCCTCTTTTCCCTAACTATAGAATAAAACCTAATTATATTCTTTAATATCTTAAACACTATTATTAAAGAGTCTAGGCTTATACTTAGCTAAAGTAGTTAAAATACTATCTTAGTTAAGAAGATTATTAACTATACCACTTTACTAAGCTACCTAAAAGCTTCTAATAATAAGATACTCTATATTATTTTAAATATCGCCTTAATATATAGTAATAATATTTAAAATATTATAAAGTTTATTAAAGAGTAAATAAGTATTATAAGTTATATCTAGTATATACTAAGAATATACTAATATTATATTAGGTTTAGTTTACTACTAAGCTTATAAAAAGCACTTATTAAATTACCCCTTTACTTTTTATATAAGTACTTAATTTACTATTTATTTAGTATATATTATACTATACTAGTATTAATACTAATAAGCTATTAGGTAATAAAGTTTAAATAGGACTATAACTCTAGGCGTATATATATAGTATATGTCCTATAAGTGCTCTAGTATTAAAGCATATTCTTAAATTTAATAAGACCTAATCTACTTTAATGAAAAATAAAATAATAGTTTTAATCCTTAGTATATTAGCAATATACACTAGGTATATACGAGGACCCTTAAAATAGTTTATATTAATAATCGCGTTTAACACATTATAGAATAGACCTACTAGGCCTATAAGAAGATCTAGGATAATAAACAGCGGCCTTATTATATTATACGCCCCTCTAATAATACCATATATATAGATAGTATATACTATTAAGATTAACTAATATAATAGGTTTAACTTAGAATAGAGTACTTTATTAGCTACCCCTAAATATCTAATAAATTTACTAAGTATATATAACTATAGGTTAATATAAATAGTATTAACTTAGAATACCTTTAGTATATAGTGGAGTATGGCCTATCTGAACCTAATAGATTAGTAGGATATATACGCTAGCTATACTTATTCTAGGATATATTACTAAGTTAGAAATTAGGATATAGTAAGTTATTATATATAGCTAGTATATAAGGAGCCTCTACTAACTATATACCTAAGTCTTTTAGTATAAGGAAAACGTAAAACTATACCTAATATAATATAATATTAAGTTTAATGTCTTTATTCCTATAAATAATACTTACTACCCTTAGTATTATATTAGTATATATAGTATATATACCTATATTCTACTACTACTAAGAAGTATTCCTATAGATATTAAAAAGTAGTTAACACTTATACTTATATAATAAGACGACCTTTTATACCTTACTACTTATGTATATATAGCCGCTATATACTAGGAACCTACTAACTATGTTCTATAGGGAAGCTCTATATTAACCCCCTTCTATAAAGCTTCTTAAGGTATTATAATGCTAAGTATATTCGGGGTATCTACCTAGCACTTAATTATAAGGATAAGCTTAATATATTCTTTTTATAAGTACGATTTTTAAAATTTCCTAAGGGGGCTAATATTACTAGTATGTTATACTATATATATACCTAGTATATATACTAACTATACTAGGTGTTTAACGAGAATATGCCTTTAATCTTATTAGAGAGGTAGAGGATTATTAGATATATAAGATTAAATTCTATATAGAGGCTTAGTATTAGATTATCTTATGCCTTTAGAGTTAGGCCTCTACTATAAAGTAAGTAAGATACTTATAAGTTAATCTCTTATTTAAGATAATTTATAGTATTATAAATATTCTAAGTATTTCTAGGTGGAATTATATAGTAAATAGTAGGCCCCTACCTAATAGCTCCTTAGAATATACTACTATTTACTAACTTATATTTAGTTTATAAAATATATATTTATACTATTATAACTATTATAATAATATAAGCCTATATAGATATAAGTTCTTACTTTATATATTTTTTATATATACTAA
>JAEIJG010000324.1:0-32858 GCA_037289395.1 Beauveria scarabaeidicola | reverse complement strand
AGGATAACTACTAATTAGTATTAGAATAGGGTAGGTTAGTTTTAGTAGTCTTAATTAAGTAATATAAAAAGGGTTCTATTTATATATAATTAAGGCTATCTATAGTTAAGTTACTATAGTCTCTATAGCTTATAGGTAAAGTGGGGTGAATTAGCTCTTCTAAGGTATAACTAGCTATTGCCTAAGGCATCTGTGTAATTAGCCGCTTAAGCTAGTGCCTTAAGCGATAGTTATATATAGTAAATAATAATAAAGAACTACTAATAAAGAAGATATAATAACCTAAGATCCTACTAGGGAGTATATTAAAGAAATACTTTAAGATATTAGTAATATATCTTTAGTAGTAGAAGTCTTAAGTAACCTAGGGATAATTAATAATACCTTTATAGAGAAGGAGTTATAAAGCTACTTTATATAAGTAGTTAATATATAATAATATAAGAAAATAATAAAGTTATTATAAAAGGCTAAAAAGGGGGAGGATATTATACTTAGACTAGATCTTAAAGTATTACTAAAAAAAGAAAAATAGAAAAATATAATAATAATATAACTTCCTAGTATATACTTTAAAGGGAAATTATATATTAAGTACTAAAACTTTTTAATAATATTTAAGACTTACTTTAAAGTAAATATAAATAATTATATAAAGGATTAAGAAAAGGTAATATATATAGCTCTTTACTTATAAAGAGAGGCTTAAAAGTAATAAAGTAGTTACTTTAAAGACACTTTAGTAAGGAAGTATAAGGGTTTTATATAAAAGAAATTCTATATATAATATAGAAATAAGCTAAGAAGTAAAGATATTAAGGCTTAAAGAGTAATATAAGTACTTATTATATACTAATAAAAGGACTCTAAGTTAGTAAAAAAGTACCTTTAATACTTTAAAGATATAATATTAGAGCTATTAAATATATTAGCTTTAAGTATAAAGATAATATAGGTAATAAAGTATATATAAGAGTAAATTAAGATAGCCTTAAGTAGTAGTAATATACCTATAATATAGAAGCTACTAGAGTCTTAGGTAGAAAATATAAAGAGAATAGTAAGTATAATATACTAGACTAGAAGAATAAAGATAGTAGGGCTATTATAAGGGACCTTATAAGGACTAGTGATACTATAAGGAGATACTAGTAACGCTATAGGATATTTTAAGTATAAAGGGGTAGGATATATTTAGAAGGACTATATAGTACCTTATTACTTAATCTATTAATACTAATTATATATAATAATAAGGTATATAAATAGTAACTTTACTTTACTTAAATAGATAGTAAGTAATAAACCCTTTATAATATTACTAAATAATATACTAGTAAAGTAAGTAAAATTAGAAGACTAAGATTAATAAAAAGCTTACTACTAATTATACCTAAGGAAAGAGATTATAATAAAAATATATTAAAGATAAAGCTAGGAAATTATACTAGTATTCTTAGATATAGGAAGTAACTTTAATATAATAAATAAAAGTCTAGTAACTAAAGATTAAATTTAAGAGCTAGATATAATAAACTTACTAATAAATCCCCTTAAGTTAATAAAGTCTTATTATATATATAAATAAATAATAAAGATATTATAAATTATAAATAACTTAGGTATTAGGAGGGAGTAGTAAATACTATTTATAATTATAAATACCTTATTATAAATAATATTAGGCTTATAATAGTATATTAAGGAGAATATTATATAGTAATATAGAGAAGGGAAGTAGAACTTTCTTATCTATTAAGGAGATATTAAGTTAGTTATAAGCCTAAGGGAACTCTATAAAGTAACTAAAGAGATAAAGATATATATAATAGTAGTAGGAGAATTAGAAAGGAAGGGGAAAAAAAGAAATAAAGAGATAGTAATCTTAAAAGAATACTATAACTTTAGTTAGGTATTCTTAGTAAAAGAGATAATAAAGCTACTAATTCTTAATAAGCTAATATATATAATTAAGATTAAGGATAAGAAAATACCCTTATAAGGACCTATTTATATACTTTTTATAAAAAAGCTAGATAAACTTTATAAGTTTATAGATAAGGGACTAAAAAGGAGTTAGATCTATTAGTCTATAAGCCTAATAGGAGTACCTATATTATTTATACTAAAAAAAAGAGGTAAGCTATAACTATATATTAACTACTATAGGTTAAACTAGGTAACTTATAAGAACTATATATTATTATTATTAATTATAGAAATCCTAGATTATATTAAAAGAGTAAAGGTCTATATAAAGCTAGATATAAAAGATACCTATAGATAACTATATATTTATAAAAGTGATAAGTAAAAGATAGTATTTTACTACTATTATAGATACTTTAAATATATAGTCTTATTATTTAGACTAATAAGGGTACTAGTGTTATTCTAAGAATATATTAACTATATACTATATAAAGAAATTAACTATATCTATATAATATACCTTAATAATATTTTAGTATTTAGTAAGGATACTATAGAGTATATATAGTATATTTACTAGGTGCTAGTAAAGCTTAGAAAAGTAAAGTTATACCTAAACCTTAAAAAGTATAAATTTAATATAACTATAATAAAATTCCTAGGTTTTATAATAAAATAAAAGAAGATTACTATAAACTAAGAATATATTAAGGCTATTATAAGCTAGTTAGAGCCTAATAGTATTAAGGAGATCTAGTTATTCTTAGGGTTTATAGGGTTTTACTAATAATTTATTAAGAACTTTAGTAAGATTACTTTACTACTTATAAAAAGGATAAAAGGGAATATAAAAGGGAGGTTTTAGCTAAACACTAAGGAGCTTAAGGCATTCTTAAAGCTAAAGCTAGCTTTTAGTAAAGCCTTAATACTAATATAGTTTAACTAAAAGATATTAACTTAAGTAAAAATAGATATATTAGACTTTATAATTAAAATAGTATTATTATAACTATAGAGAGGTTACTAATACCTTATAGTATTCTTATTATAAAAACTCTATAAAGTAGAATTAAGATACTAGACGCCTAATATAGAAATATTTATAATACTAATAACGTTTTAATAATAAAAGTACTATTTAATATATCTAGCTTATATAATTAATATTATTATAGACTACTTTAACTATAATTACTTTATAAAGAAGAAGAATCTTACTTACTACTAAGTAATAGCGCTAGATAAATTATCTCCTTTTAACTTTAAGATTACTTTCTAGCTAAAGAAGTTAAACCTAGCTAATATACTATTAAGAAGAAGGGACTATAATAATAGTAAAAAGGCTAAAGTATAAGGAAGTAATATAATCTTAAGGTTCTTATAGTGGTTTTATAAGGAAGGTAATAAAGTAAGGAAGGAGGAGTATTAACTAAGGCTAGTAAGAATAGTAATATAGCTATATAGTAAAAGGGTAGTTAGGATATAGGAAGATAGTAGTAAAGATATAAGGTTAACTAAAGAGGAAGCTTAGACGCCTCTAGTAGATAAGATATAAGAATACTAGTAAAAGGATACTTTTATAAGGATAGTATAGGGAAGAATTTAAGAAAGTAAAGAAGATAGTATAACTATATAAAAAGGATATTAGAATATAAATAACTATAGACTTTTATATAGGAATAAAAAAGTATTTATATTAGTAAAGATAAGGTTAAAGATCTTATAGTTATATTATAATAACCTTATAATAGGCTACTAGGGGGTATATAGGATAGGGAAGTAAATTAGGTAATAATTCTTCTAGTAGTTACTAAGAAAAGATATAATTATATATATTACCTTATATTATATTTATTAGATTATAAAAGGAAGATAGTACTAACTATATAACTACCTTATAATATTACTAATACTAGACTAGCTTTTTAAGGAAATTATAATAGATATAATTACTAGCCTCCTAGAGGTTTAGGGAGATAAAGGAAAGTAAAATACTATCTTAGTAATAGTAAATAAGCTTAGTAAGTATAATATCTATATTACTATAAATAAGAACCTTATTAGTAAGGGGCTTATAAATATTATCCTTAAGAAGGTTATAGTATACTATAGGATACTAAAGGGTATTATATTAGACTAGGGATTTATCTTTATCTCTAGGTTCTAGTAAAGCCTCTACTACCTACTAGTAATTAAGTAGCGACTTAGTATTATATTCTATCCTTAAATAAATAGCTAGATAAAGTAAATAAACTAGGTAATAGAATATTACCTATAGATATTCTATACTATAGATTAATTAGACTAACTATTATACCTTCTAATAGTATAATTTATATATAATATAAAGATATAAGTATCTACTAGTAAGACCCTAGTAAAGATACTACTAGGGTATAACCTAGTAATCCTTATACTATTAGGTCTATAGGATATAATAAATATTTAAGTAAGGTCTAAAGTAAGGTTATAAGAGGCTACTTAAGAAGATATAATAAAGCACCTATAGAGAGCCTAGTAAGCCTAGGTATAATAATATAATAAAGGAAGAAAAGAGAAGTTATTTATAGTTAGTAACTAAGTCCTCTTATTAATAAAAAACCTACGCCTATAGTAATTATACTAAAAGCTTATAGTAAAGTATATAAGACTATATAAGATAATAAAATAAGTAAAGATAAGTAAGCTAGTATATTAAATAAGCTTACCCCCTAAGTTATAAGTCTATAATATCTTTAATATAAGCTTACTAGAACTATATAATAGATAACTAGGTTAAGATAAAAAAGTAAATAATAAGGTATTAAAAAGAGAGGATAAGTATAAGGTTAAGAAAATTATAGGGTATAAGTATAAAGGGAAAAGACACTTATTCTAAGTAAAGTAAGTAGACTATAATAATAAGGAGAATTCTTAGTTAAAATAAAGTAACTTTATTAAAGGAGTTATAGTTAAGGAATATAAAGAATAATTATAAGGATAAAGGAGAGAGTAATAAGTAAGTAATAAGGAAGTTATAAGGATATAAGGAGAAAAGTAAAATAACTAATTATAATTTAGTAATAAGTTTATAATAAAAAAACTATAACCTAAGTCTTTTAACTATCTAGTAAGTAAATAATATCTTTATTATAAGTATAATAATAAAAATAAAGTCTTTAGTATATAGTAAATATATTATAATATTACTTTATACTAGTAAAGAAATAATAAAATAGAATCTTAAAGAGAAAGTTATAATAAAGTTATAAAAGAGTAATAAAGAAGCTATATCCCCTTTACTTAGGAGTAAGAGAAGCCTTAGGATATTTACTAGGAGTATCTTACTAAGATATAATAAATATAGCTACTATAGCCTTAGCCTTATAATAAGTCTACTTATAAGTATATTAAACGTTTATATTAGTAAACTTAGTAAACTTAAAGCCCTTAGGTAATAAGGGTATAAAGGAGAATTTAAGTCTATAAGCTTAATACTATTATAAGTTAGTAGGTAGGAGATAATAAGGATATTATAAATATATAATAAAGTATTAGAAACTAAAAGTAAGGTAATAAAGGTACTTAAGCTAGAATATAATAATAGTAGTAATAGTCTTATAGTTAGCTTCTTATATAGTAGTAGTAATAAGGTTAATAATAAGCGTAGGAGTAAGAGTAAGGATATTAGGAGTAAGTTATAAGGTAATAGTAGTAGTAATAGCCTATATAGTTACTACTTAGCTAATATAAGGAGATTAATAATAGTAAGCTCTTACCTTAGTTATAGTAAACCTATAGTAACTAATAATAACTTAATAACTAAGAGATTATTAAGTAGCTTATAGTATATTAGTAATAAGGTTTAAGTAATATTATAACTAATATATAGTAAAAGAGGTACTATAGTACTAGTAGTTTTAAAATAAGCTATATACTTATTACTTACTCTTAGTAAGTATAAGGTAGTCTTTATTATTATAAAGATACTTTATATACTTTAGGGATCTAGTTATATAATAATAAGTTAATAAGAGCTAAAGAGTAAAGATATAATAACTTACTTAATTAGCTATAATAGTCCTTTTAGAACTAGGAGCTATAAACTATATAATATAAGTAGTAAATATAAGTATAGTTAAATTTATAAAGATATAATAAGTTAATAAGGGGGAGATAGTAAGGGTAAAATATATATATAAAAGGCTAATACTCTAAGTACTAAGAAGAGAATTAGTAAGGAAAAAGTAATAAAGATATAATAAGGTACTTACTTATATTCTATTATAGCTACTATTATAATAATAGCCTTAGGCTAAAGTATAAGATTAGACTTATAAGGTTATAGTTAGTAGACTATAAGACTATAAGGGTAATAAATATATATAAAAAAGGTAAAATATAGTAAGAGAGTAGTTAGGTAGTAAAGAGTATAAAGTAATAATATAATAAAGGAATAAGGAGAGAATTATATAGAAACTAGAAGGGATACTATAGGTTAGTAAAAGATAGATAATAAGAAAGTAAAGAGCTAGTAGTAAAGAAAGGTAAAGAAGAAAGAAGGTTAAGATAAATATAAGAAGCCTAGGTATAAAGGTAAGATACTACTAAAAAGCCTAAATATATTAGAATTAATATTTTTAAGTTTATATAATATAATTAAGCTAAGAAAAGATACTTAAGAGAATTATAAATATAAGGTAATAATAATATAACTAGAATAAAGGGGGTAGACTATAAGGAGGTAAGGAATTTAGTATATATAGATTTTAATAAAGATAAAAAAAAGAAAAAAAAGAAGAAGAGGGGGAGGTATTATAAAAAATACCTTTAAGGGTATATAATAAAATATATAATATAGTAGTTATATAAAGTATAAAGGCTAAAGAAAATAAATATAAATAAAGATAACTATAAACCTATAAGGAAATAATAAATAAATAATATTAATATAAAAAGCTAATAAATAAAATATATATAATATAATAAGATATATATATATAATAAATAAAAAATAAGAAAATAAAGAAATAAGAGGAAATAAAGTATATATAAAAAGAAAGTTATAAGGATAAAGTAAAGGGAATAGTTAAAGAATAAACACTAAAAATAATATTATAAGTAAATATAAAGGTAGTAAATAGAGTAGAAATAGCGGTATATAATAAAGATATAAATTACTAGGAGGATATAAAACTAAGGTAAAGAGGACACTATAACTATAAGAGAAGAGGAGATAGGAGAGGGTGGCTATATATAGAGCGCTAGGGATAGCGCTAAGAGAGAGGGGGTAGCCTATTAGGGCCTAGATAGTATATAGTAAGGAAGAGGCACTAAGAGTATAGGTAGCTTATAGCGGGGACATAGGGCATAAGTATAGATATAGGGCTTAATCACGTAGGGAGTATATAAGTACTTAGTTATATTATTAATACGACTAAGTATTAATAGGGTAGCGATAATTCCTATAACTATAGGTAACCTACCTTCACATATAGCTAAATATAAGCACTCTTCTCACTATAACCTTATAATATCACGTATATAGTATATATATAACTATAAGTAGCTAGAATTAAGCTACTACTAGCTAGTAAAAATCAAGTATCTATATCACTATATTTATCACCTGTCTATCACCTTCTACAGTGTAATATAGTAAGTGACTTTAAGCGCCTTACTTTTTAAGTAAGTTTATTCACTTACACTTACTCACTAGTTATAAATTCTATAGATAACTAGTAGGAAATAATATTATACTATTTACTAGTTAATAATATTATACTATTCACTAGTTATTTACCATGATAATACTATTTACTAGTTATTTACTACTAGTTATCTATAGAATTTATAACTACTAAGCGTGAGTGAGCGAACTTACTTAAAAAGTGGAGCGCTCACAGTCATTAACCAGTCACACACACCAGTCCCTGATTTATTTCTAACCCTGCTTTATAGTGGCCTGAGGTGCTTCTGACACGCTTCTACGGATTAACTAGGACCCGATTCGCGGGAGCTCGCCGATGCCGCTTTTACATACTTAAACAACTCTAAGAAGGTGTCCATGCTAAATAAAAAAGACGGCGGAACCAGCTTTGATTAATTCGTGACATCGTTGCGAAATGTAGAATTGCCAACATTGATGTATTGAATTCCCTTGATTCTATGGCAAATACAAATCTTCCTAAGGAGCCGCCTGTTCCTCTATTTACTCCCGTTGCCCGTCACACAATCAGCTATAGCAGCATCGGCACTAGCCCGAAAATGGCCCAAGCACCAAAGGCTGCGTAGGCTCAATTGCCTAGCTTACCACTACTGCGGTCACAGAGCTTCAGCCTGGCCCGTTTCCCGCGACCACCCATCGAAACGACGAAATCCATCCACCTGGCAATACCTTTTGCAACTCCCACGGCTTGTCAACCTGCAGCGGCATCTATTCCATTCGGTTAATACACACCATCTCGATTTTAGCGTGGCGATACACCCCAACTACCGCCCAACATGTTCATGTCAAGATCAGAATACGGCAAGCTTCCCTGCCTTCTGTGCCTGCGCAATCCCGTACCTCTTGACAGCTTTGTCGGCGCAAATTCCGCAAGCCAACCCTCCTCCCAGCTAACCATGAACTCCTCACAGACCGAGGCATCAACACCTTCTCCCCCGAGGGCCGCCTGTTCCAGGTCGAGTACTCGCTCGAGGCCATCAAGCTGGGCTCCACGGCCATTGGCGTTGCCACCTCGGAGGGCGTCATCCTCGGCGTCGAGAAGCGCGTCACCTCTACTCTGCTCGAGACGTCGTCGGTCGAGAAGATTGTCGAAATTGACCGCCACATTGGCTGCGCCATGTCGGGCCTGCAGGCCGACGCCCGCTCCATGATTGAGCACGCCCGCGTCGAGTGCCAGAATCACCATTTCAACTACAACGAGGCCCTTGGCGTCGAGAGCACCACTCAGGCCATCTGCGATCTCGCCCTGCGCTTCGGCGAGGGCGCTGATGGCGAGGAAACCATCATGAGCCGGCCCTTTGGCGTCGCCCTGCTCATCGCCGGCCACGACGAGAACGGGCCACAGCTGTTTCACGCCGAGCCAAGCGGCACCTTTTACCGATATGATGCCAAAGCCATTGGCTCGGGTTCCGAGGGCGCCCAGGCTGAACTGCAAAATGAATATCACAAGGTATGTCTCCCCCCCACAGTACCCGCTGCCCATGTATCTGTTTGACGACGCTAATCCGCTTGCCCTCCAGTCTCTGACCATTGTTGATGCTGAGACTCTCGTCTTGAAAACTCTCAAGCAAGTCATGGAAGAGAAGCTCGACTCCAAAAACGTCCAGCTCGCCAGTGTTACCAAAGAAAAGGGCTTTAGAATATATACAGATGAGGAAATGGCCGCTGTCGTCGAGCGACTACCAGCAAACTAAACGAAACGGCGCTGTATTTTATAGAGGTAGAGCATCTTGAGATTGCTTGCTGAAACAAATGAAAACCAAAAACACCCCCGTCATTGCTTGCTTCATTAATACTCCCCCCATCCACTGCATTTCTACACGGCCACCAATAAAACCCCACGGATAAATATTAAAAAAAGAAAAGATAAGAAAACTTGAAACTCATAGCACCTCGTTCGAAGTTGTAGCTGGCGCCTTCCTGCACGGGATCAGCTAGAATTGTGAGATGACATGCTTTACCCATCTGACATCACACTCTTTCCGGCTCCCGAAATAAAAACAAAAAGCAGCTGCCCGGGTGGCTACGTGCGGTCATCGCGTAGCTCGAGGCGAGCCAAGTCTTCCTCTGCAGCCAGCAGCCCAAGTGCCAATTGTGCCCTGTCAGCCCTTGCCAGCACAATTCGCTTGTCGCCCTCTTTTTCGAAGACCTCGTCCAAGCGTCTGGCAGTTCGCCATATTGACTGCGCATGCTCTTCGACCGTTCGAGTTATGCTTTCATACGGTGGGCCTCGTCCCATTTGAGCTGCCTTCTTCCACACAGCCTCGCATCCGGTAGCGATCTGCTTCGCCGATTGCCAGCCTGTATATTGAGCAACGTCTGACATTCTTTGAATCAGCCAGTGTCGCTGATTGTCCACTTGGAACTAGGCAGTGTTAGCCAACAAATACGAACAACTCGACGAACCATCGCGACAATAATCTTACCTGTACGCCAGCTACAAATAGACAAAAGGAGCACTCAATCAGTGCCGCCACGAGCAAAGGATCCGGAGTCGACCTGGGGTTGTCCGCCCAGAGTCCAGAGGCGATACGCCCGATCTGGTTCGCGTATACTGCCGTATCTTTGGCAGCCATTCCTGCTGCCTGCATAGCTGCTGGTGGCATATGGGGATGTGCCCTGTGAAGATGAATCAGGCCCATGTAGTAGTTCATCCATACACCCGCGATTGAATATGTGCGATATTGGACGGCAAGCCCGAACGGAGACTCTCGTCTATCTGCATATTCAGGGCTTAGCGGCCGAAAGTCTGGGCCAAAGCTGTCCTTGAGAGCCTCAAAAGCCTGCTTAATGCTTCCCCACTCTTCAAGAGCTACGTCAAGTCTGGCACGAGGATCTAGTTCGTCCGATTGTTCGCTCTGGGGTGAGACTTGGCGGGGTGGACTAAAGCCCATTGGTGTTTGAAAAGCTCCCTGAACCGGAATGATGCCTGGAAATGGCGGTGGTGTGTTCCCGGAAGGGGGGCCGGGCGGAGCTTTAAACACCCTGCGCTTTCTTGCCAAATCTTTGGCAGCGAAGTTCGCGACGCGACCAAGTAGTAAAATTAAATGGTCGTATGTTCCAAAGCTTAGTCGAATGATTAGTATCGTCTCTCTCTGTCGAGAAGCAGTATTTACTCACATCTGCCCAAATCTTGCCATAGGTGCCCTGGGAGGAATTTGCGACCATTCTTTGTAGTCCATGCTGTGTAGTGTTAGCAAGATGGTCGTCGCACCTCTTCACAGGCGACTTACAAGAGCTTGGTGCCGCCGAGTACACTTTGGTAAACATCCATTTTGCAAAACCACCAGAACAGGTCCGAGATGTTTTCGAACTTTTCGATGTCTTGCCTTGTTACGTCGAGCAAGTGCTCCATATCTGGCCCGTCTTCCTCAAGGCCGTAATCGTCGGCGTATATCGGAGAGCCAGAAATAGTTCGTATAAGTTCGAAGTCTAAATTCTCCTGCTCTTTTGGTACAAAGGTCGGATCGTTCAATGAGCGTTGTTGCTCCAACAGTCGTCGCTTTGGCAAACAGCGGCGCGCTTGTTCTCGCAATGGTACCTCTCGAAGCAGGATACTGGCCCCATTGAGATGCTTGCACCAGTTTTTATGATCAGCCATCCAAACTTCAAAATATCCCAACAGCAATGTCGCGGCAATTGTAGCGAGATGCGTTCTGCGGGAGGGAGAGTTGACATTCCTTGCGACACGTCTGATGGCTCTCGAGTAGTGTCGTATGGCGGCGACGTGGGTCTGTCCCTGTATCTTTGCGAGTTGAAAGCTCGCCATGGCAAGCATGGCATGTAGCAGACCAGGGTGATGGAACGCAATAACCGGTAGCGTATCTGTGAGTTTGGCTGTCAGAGAATACGATACTGCGCCAAGACAACAAAGGACTTACAACTCCAAAGATTGCGTCCCTTTGAGTGGGGGTCTTGCTTCTCTACTGGGTCACAGGGGTGGCGCTCATACATGGAAATGGTTGGGCTGGTGATGTTCAGAAAATAGGCAAAAACAGTTGTTTCACCGCGATTGCGCAGCTCTGAGTTCGCCGGCGAATCCATGTAAGAGAACAGAGCTCCGCTGTGGGCAAAAAAGTCGAACTTCCTTGCCTCTACCCGTGGGCCATTCCATGCTCTAGAAAAAGACTGTAGACCACGCGAGTTTGAAGGCTCAGGCAGTCCGTCATCGGATATCGACATGGCATCCTCATCCTCCTCATCATAAGGCGAGATATGTTGGTGCCCCGTTGTTAGTGGCTGAGCGAGCCCACCAAAAGGTACAGCGAGCTCGCCCTGCCAGTTTGCCCGGATCGGCCTCGTACGACTGGCCATGGTTGGCATGCTCTGCTCATTGTCGGACGCCGTGAGAGGGTTTAGGAACATGGGTGGAGGCTCGTACAGTTCAGCAGTATTATAGGCGTTGAAGTCGAAATATTGGGGCTGGGATGCCGGCATGCCTGATTGCGTGAAGAATACATCCTCAGACATGCCAATACCCATACCATGCTGAGCCGAGTGGCCAGAATGAACAGGTGGCCGAGGGGCGATGGGGGTCAACGAGGGTCGAATGCCAGATCGAGTGAACTGAACATGCATATTCCCCATGTCCGGCGCATGGTTTCCGCCATAGCCTGAGGATTGGAACGGACCCTGAGCAGCGCTCAGGGGTTCCTTGAAAACCACTCTAGGGTTATATCCTTCACAGACTCGTTTGGATTTGATGCAATTGGCACACGTGGGTCGACCCTCGTCGCATTTGATGCGTCTTCTGCGGCACGCTGTGTGAAATGTTAGCATTTGGCAAGGAAACAGCCGCGGATCAAGGGGGGTTTCTATACTTAGACAGCCTGTTTTGGTTCTCTTGCGGACGCCTGGCTTTTTGTTAGGTTCATTCTGATCATTGCCTTGCCTATCCGAGGCTTCAGGCAGGCCGTGGGAGTCTTGAACCGTCGAAACAGCCTCCATGGTGTGATTATTGTTTGTGTGTCTCTCGAGGAGCAGACAGTAAATGATGGATACAATGAATACGGTGTCAGATTGTGCAGTGTGCGTGGCCAATATATTTTTGTATCACTTGGCCAGGAGCATTTTGAAGCGTCTGCGAAGTATAGCGTTAAGATAAAAAGGAAGCGGCGGACTCGGGGATATATGGACAGGGCCAAACTGAAGAAGCATATGTCGAGGTCCGAAGGAGATGCCGAGATGTGTGCTGAGGGGGTTGGAGAGGTTTGTGAGCAAGCCAAGGACAGATGCATGCGGCAGGGCGGCGCTGTCCGACTCTGTGGTTGCCAATAAACAACCACAGCAGGCTTGATGTGAAACAGCGACGGTGTAACTTCAAGTCACAGGTAAGTAAATAGGAAAGTATAGGTAGTGTCGAGCCGGGAAGATGCAGAGAGCAGGTCTGACGGTGGGGGCTACCTGGTGGTGCAAAGCTTGCTCTGGGCATGGGATTGTGGGTTGAACCTGGCCGGCAGGGAAGCCCGGAGGCCTCGCGGGGAAGCGTCTCCGTGAAGTTGGTCCAGAGTAAGAGGTATAATGGCAGAATGGCAAGGTTAACTGCTTTTCGGAGCTTGTCTTGTTGCAGAAAACACAGGAGCGAGGAGGGACAGCAATCGGGTGCGTGCAGTGGGGACGGAGCTTCCACAGCGGCTCCCAGGGCGGCTTGGGGAGCGAGAAAAATGAAAGGCAAGTGTCCGATTGAGTATTACGAGAGATGGTAGGCGTCTGAGGCGTAGCGATGTGTATTGAGTTGGCGGAGGGCTTGCCAATGGCGAGAGCACAGAAGTGAGGAAGTTGAAGTGGTGGCTTGGGGGCTAAGAGATGTATGAGGGCCGAGGACGGGTGGGATGGAAGCTTGTAAGCTTGCCCCTCCAAAGACTTCAAAGAGGGCCACGAGCGGGGGGGGCGTTTACAAGCAGATTGACAGGCCATTTTTTGGGTCACCATCCAGTGCATCCACCAACAACCACAGTCCATCTGCTGGCCACCAAAAGCCCGCGGAAGACTGGCTACGCCTTCTTTATTGATGATATTCAAAGCAATAAAAATCAAGAAAAATTAAACCAATCGAAAACCGCATCAAGCCAGACCACTTGAACACCATGGGCTGTTTGGCTCACCGGGTGGCAGTCGGCGTACCTACCTACCTATGTACCTACACCCACTGTAGGTACAGGGACTAGAGGGACTTTAGCGGGTTTCAACGGGGCCCAACAACGCTATCGCGCCAACCGTTGCGCCACTAAACAAGCTAAAACCCCCCGCTCCCAGGTACCTCACAGTAATAAACGTGCCTTGCGCCCGCAGGCAGATGCGGGGCTGCCACCGCGATTCCTACACATGCCACTCACAAATCTGCCCATATGCATACGTCCTCGACTCCTCGGCGACCTTCGCAAAGAAAACTACGAAAAGCGGATGTCGCCCTTCTACTTCTAGTCCACTCTCGCAGAGACAATCTTCTCCAATTCCGCTCACTGCTGGTGTCGAATCGGCTCAGCCTCGGCGTGCTCAGCTTCGACCCCTCCTTGCACGTATGCTCGTGGGCGCCACCATCTTATTATGACATGGGTGAGGTTAGCCATCAACCTTTGTTCTCTTTCCTTATTGCGGCAAACCTCCTTTCCAAGAGTCGCCTAATGCAAGATCCGAAGTGGCGTTTGAACGCCTGCCGCACGTCCCACCAAGCATCTCACGAGTCAAGCCAGTCCAGCGAACCACAGGTCATGTCGGCGTCACCAGCAATGCCAGCCGCATGTCAAGGGCATCAACGTCAAACCCTATCCCATCTAATTGCAAGCATTTAAGGAATCGATTGCAGTCATGCCACAATCGAAATGCAGCATCGCGGCGCTGACATCACGGCGCTTTCCCAACTCTTCCAACTAAAGCCTATCGTTGCGCGGCCGAGCTTAGCCTATTCTTTTTGCTACAAAGTGGTAGCTTGAGTCTGTGTGATACATGGTCGGTGTGTTGTGTGTACCAGATGCTACATGACATGCCCTGCACGTTTATCCGTCGTGCAAGGTCTTCTTTTTTGTCGTATGACGCGCGCCTGGGTTGTTGTGGGTGATCACATTTCACTGTAAACCCATCCACCTACACCTGTTATTGGCAATGACGAATCGCATACTCTTCCGTTTCAAGACATTCTGTCCGGCGATGACCCTGGTCTTGTGTCGCCACCTCCCAGCCTCAGACCCAGGGCGTACATAATACGAAGCATGCCGTGTTCAGCGAACAGGAAGCTCCAATTGCTACCATGCTCCGTGCAGTTTTTCGTGCCATCCCTACTCTTCGTCCATGTGACCCAGGTAGCCTCACTTCGATTTGATGCAAAATCACACTCAACTTTGCCCATCATGAAGTCGACTCAATGGCAGGTATATGCTATGATTCGTCTGTCAATGCCCAAACAGATATAGGCAGCAGTCATTCGAAGCTGGTAGAAGAGCTCCACATTCGTTTCGAAGCTTTCCCTGAATTCGATTTCGATTTAACAACTCAAGCACCGTGATCGTTGAACCTTTGAAGTCTTTGAGCCGGTCTAGGACCTCAAGCGAGGGCGCCATGTCCGATGTCGCTTTGCTACCTTACTGCTTGAGCCTGATTGGTGATATATAATCTTTGTAACTATACTTTTGGGCATATTCTGCGATCAGCTTCTCAAGCAGGTAGCCGCATGCAGCCGGTATAGAAACTATTTGTCAATCTTTGAGGTTCATGCAGAGGTAAAGCCTACTGTAGTCTGTGATGGGGTCGCACTCCGTGCTGGTCAGTGGAGCCATTGCGCTGCACCAAAAAGAGGGTGGTCAGAGATAACCTGTCCCAGATCCACCAAGTTGACCTGTCCCAGTTTGATTCTGCCGATGTTTCCCCGATAGCAGGCTTGTACTGTGACAAGCAGTTTAGTTAGTAATTAGTTACCTAGGTTAGTAGTTAAGTTAGTGGTTAGTGGTTAAGTTAGTGGTTAGGTGTTCGAGTTAGTGGTTATTATTTAGGTTTATTGTTAGTAGTATATTTAGTGGTTAGTGGTTAGTATTTGTGTTAGTGATATGTACTGGTACAAGCATCATCCTGGGGAAATATCGGCAGAATCAAACTGGGACAGGTCAACTTGGTGGATCTGGGACAGGTTATGTGTAACCACGGCGGCGTCTGCGGCCTGACGTAATGATGCGCAGACCACAGCGGGATAGCGTGACAGCCACCTTGACAAACTTTGGCATGGGCATTCTTCAGTCACGAATGAGGGAGGGTACATGATGGAACAGAAAATATCTAGGGAAAAGTCTTTGGATTGATGGGTATCGAAGAGAAAATTATCGTGGCCAAATATCGCCCGCGTCATGCAACCCAGCGACCCTCGGCATCTCCAATTCGTCATTAGGAGAGCAGAACAGTCGTAGACCGTTGCTCATTACACTAAAGAAGCTAAAAAAAGTAAATGAAACAAGTCGCCATCGGTCGTCGTCAAGATTGAGGGAGCGTGCGAATAATGTCGCGGCAGTAAAATGAGCAACAAGTGCGTTGAGATGGAGTGAAGCGTAAAATGAGCGTAATGAGAGGCGCTGGCGACATGAGCCGAGGAGATCCGGAAGCAATTAAAAGCTAAGCATTCTTCGCATGCAAGATGCCACCGTTAGAAAATGCAGCGGATGAGCTCGGAAGACCGCGCGAACGGTCGCCACCGTGGGGCGCTTGGCCGATTGCACAGGGAGTCATGGTGCAATGGCTAGGCTCTTGTCGCGACTCTCACATGAGGCGCTGAGGCGCCGGCGCACTTAGTACTTGAGAATGATGTACAAAGCGTGGATGATACCGGGAATGTAACCTGCGACGTAGGAGAGTAAATTAGTATCAGGCGGTTTTCGGTGGAATGCCAAGCGCCAAAGTAGGCAAGTGAAGCTTACCAAGGATGGTCAAGCAGATGTTGATGCAGAGGTCAGCACCACAGCCACGCTCCAGAAGGACACCGACGGGAGGAAGGATGATGGCAAGGAGGATTTTCTAAAGGATTGGTTAGTATTCAGGAGACAACGCCTGGCAAGGTTGCTCGTAGACGTACGCAAATGTCGCTAGAGAAGAGAGGACCATGTTAGCTCGGCTGTTCCGGAAGAATGGGCGCCCTGGCGCGCAACAGTAAAACGGGCAGCCAGAATTGCGCTGACGCACAGGGTGTTGACAGCAGCAGCAGCAGCGACAAGGACGAAGCTTACCTGGCGGTGAAAGGCATGTTGGCGGATTGAAGACGGCAACGAGAATAGGTGAGTTTTAGTTTGTTGGTGGTGGTGGGTGGTGTTGCTGGATGAGAGAGGTTGGGGTGGACGGGGAATATGTTGGAGGAGAACAAAAGTAGGAGAAGGCGACGGGTGGCGGGGAGGGGGTAGCAAGAAGCTTATAAGAAGGGAGAAAAAAAAAAAAAAAGGATTGCTCAGCGCGGACCGGAGCTTGAGGGCTACCTACCTAGGCTACCTACCTACTGGTCTACTGGTACCCCTTGCGGTAAACTTGGCAGGCGCTCGGAATGGGATCAAAGAAGGGCAAAAATGGCAATGTAATGTACTGGTAGTCAGCGGCAGTGAGATTTGGTAAGGGCCGGTTCGGGGAACTTTTTAGTTGGGCGGATTACTGTGGCAGGCCAGGTAGACTGACAAACCCACACAACACAAACTTGAGCTGGGGCCGGTGTCTCCGCCTTGGCCGGACACGGACTTGCTAAGCCACAGCAACCCAGCCCTGGCTCGATGCGACAACTGTTGACTGCCAGGCTGCGCTGTTTTGGCTGTCTTGGCACAGGGTGATGGGGGGGATTCGCCTTTTTTTTTTTTTTTTTTTTTTTTTTTTTTTTTTTTTTCGTTTTCTTTTTTTGCAGCTTCTTCGGCAGCCTTGCGAAAGAAAAGCCTGTTGCAACTTTTTGTTCTTTGTCGGCGTACTTGGGGGGTTACAAGGCAAGCTCTTCAGCCCCACAGACCCCAATCGGCTGAGCAAGCTTGGCCATATGTTTTGAAAAATTCTTCCATTAGTTCCTTGCTTCATCAGGCCCAGTGACAATCAATGTCTTATTTTACTCTACTCGATACAAACCATGGTGAATTCTCTGCTCTCAATTCCCATCGTCGATTTGACCCGTCCAGAACGAAGTAAACTGGCGCTCTGGCGGGGCAGCTCTACAGCGAATCAAGCTGTGTACTGCGTCATCGACAAGCCACAGTTGCCGGCGGCCAAGCTCCACTGGGGCCATTTCTTTATAATTATTGCTCTTTTATTTTTATTTTTATTTATTTTCTTATCTTTTTTACTTATCCATCTTCCATTTTTCTTTTTTAGTTCTGACTTGGGTCGCACCACGGAAGAATCGTCGTCGAGGCGCTTGCGAGCCCTTTGCGAGATCCGGACGCGATGCAAGTCCGAAATCAATGAAAGAACACGCAACAAAACCAATATCAATGTATAGAACGTATAGACAGCACCACCCGTTCCAAAGCGGTCAGTTGATGGCCCAGAGAGTCTGCGACAAAGTCGTCTTTTCATCGCTGATCCGGCCGCCCCCCTTGGCGACACCTGGGCGTATCGCTGGGCCACATGCCTGCCGTTGCTCGTACGTCATTGGGGGCTTGGGGCCGGGGGACGTGTTAAACTGTTAAACATGCCTAGACACGCCCAAACAAACCCTGCACCAATACTTGGATGCTTAGCCATGCAACCATGCCACCTTAAAAAAAATTCAATGTTAGATTACCACAATGCAGGCCTATATAAGGTGACAGTATCGCAGAGGACGGAAGAAACGGGACGACCTTGCCTATTGGTAAATTCGACCAGGCAAGGCCGAATCTACCCCATACCCCCGATTACCGACCTCTATTGGCCGCATTACCCCTGCGTTAACCATGCCACTTATTACGACCAGCTCCAGCCTCCAGGAATTGGCTCCGGAATGATTGCTAGACTTGGGGCAAGGCGGCAAGGCATGGCCGTTTTGCTTCCCTGCTTTTCTCTTGCCAATTTGCAATCAAACAATGCAGTTAAATACGCATACTGGTAATATCCTTATTGTGGCACCTTGCGTCACCCGCCACACTCTTAAATCGTCCGTTTGTCATTTACATCACACTCACGTGTCCCTTGCCTGTGGCGCAGCGGCCGACTTGGCCGTGCTTTTTCTACCTGTCCTGTTTTTTACTATCCCGATTGCTCAAGTCCACCATCTCGACAACGAAATTCTTTTTCATCTGGGAGCTACCTCATCCTAATGCAACTGCTTTTCAAATCTTGCCCAGCTCCCGTCTGCGGGTGCGTCACTCGCTCCCTAGTCTCCCGCTCCCGCAGACAACCATGCAACATGGTATCCCAGGCCGGTGGCTGTGCTGACCTGCAGTCGAATTTGGGCAGTCTGGCACGCCTGGTTAGGCTCATCACACGCAGACATGTATTTATGAAAAAAAAAAAAAACAAAAAAAAAGACCACTACAATACACATGGCGTCGCTTGACGCCGAGGCAGCCGTGTTGCGCTCGGGTTCCCGCGCCCACAAAGGATGCGTTGCTCGACGCTAGATGCTTGGCAAAATGGCGAAGCCTTTCTTGTCCAGCCTGCCGAGCGAGCGGTGTGCTCTTGACGGGCGTCTAGATGCTTTCCGTCACATCTTTGCCATGATCGGAGCTTTCATCTGTTTACAATGATGCAGAGCCCGATCCGTCGATAAGGGGCCGCTCTGCCGCTCTAATAACCACTCTTCAAACTGTGTACAAGTGAACGACTTGTGTTATCATTACAGCCCAGTCTCAAAGACGGACAACCTCGACTCCTGATTTGTATGATACACATGATGGACCGCATCACATCAATCACTTCTTTGTACAAATTCCCCCCCTGACACTCATCCTCCCCCTTAATCCGCCTTGACCGGGCGGCCCGCCATCCTCTTGCCGTACAGCACGGTGCCCGCCAGCAGGCTCCCCGCCGCCGCGCCCAGGTACACGCCCACGACAATCGTCACCGGCCACCGCTGCCAGTCGCGGTCCCAGTCGAGCGGGATCGGCACCGCCCCGAGCCACGCGCCCGCCGCCGCCCCGACCAGCGCGCCAAACGCCTCGTCCAGCGGCGCCGTCGCGCCCGCCACCGCGACCAGCGCCGGCCGGTCCAGCCCCCGCGCGTGCACCACCGGAAACACACCCAGCAGCGCAAAGTGCGCCGCGCACAGCGCCGTGTGCGCCGTGTGCGAGAGGAACGGCGCGCCGAACAGAACAAACAGCATATACAGAGCCGGGACCGTCAGCGTCGAGAGGAGGAGGGCGATGATGGCGCTCTGTGAGGGGGGGACAGTTAGCATGAATGTCTGAGATTGCCCAGTATGCCCTTAAAAAAAAAAAAAAAAGCCTTGTAGTCCCAAGATTTCGACAAATATGTGTAGAGAAACGTACGGAAATGGGATTGGCTCCCCCGTCATTCTTGCGGGCCTTTTCGCCCGGCCGCGGCTTCTTGCCCGCCTTGCCCGGCGACCCGGCGGACGGGATGCACAGCACCGCGTATACGGCCTGCACGGCTGCCACCACCGGCAGCGCCCTCCGCAGCGTCGACGCGGGGTCGGCGACGAGATTGTCCATCTGCCACACCAACAGGCCCAGCAGCACCGCGACGCGGCCCACGGAGACGCCCTTGGCCAGCGGCGAGTCGTACACGGGCACCGGGTGCAGCAGGATCTTGAGCTCCGCTTCGGCGGCCTCGGGGCCGGGGCCGGGGGCAGCGGCCGTCGTTGTCGTCTTGGCCGAGGACATGAGTGTTGGATGGGTGTGCGGTAAAACGTTGTATGTCCGAGGGCCGTCAGGGTGAGCTTTGCGCGTCAATACGTGGTGGAAATGGCTGCATCTCCATCGCCAAGTCACGTGCAGCTACGTGCTGGTTTGACAGGGTCCAAGTAACCAAGCCGTCACATTTAATAAAAAAAAGTTTTCCTGTAGAAGATGACTGGGAGCCGCGAGTTTCAAAAGAGCATCAAGGAATACTTGTTTTGAATGTAGTTTTGAGTAATATTACCCATTGCTTGCCTCAGCTGATGAGTCGCTTCAGCGCAGGTTCTAGAAGACGAACCAAACACACACACACATGGCATTTTTCAACGGTCCCCGGATTTTCCCAGAAATATATTAAAAATCCAATTCATTGATTCGTCTTTGCTTGGATTTTCGAGGGTCATCAATGGTCTGCCGACTATCAGGCCACATCCGGGCCGCCTCAGCACAGTAACCATTCCGCAAAGAACCGCATCTTCCCCCCCGCCGCGACCCGCCTGGCTGGCTGGCTGCCCTGCAAAATGGTGCCACAATCGCTGCGACTCACACCTTCCGGCGTGAGCCACGACAACCGCCCTCACCAGACTCTGCGCCCTTGGTGGTGTGATTCGCGGGTGCCCGCCCGGCGCGTGGCTCGTCTCGCCATCGTGTCGGCCCATGGCGCCTGAAGAGGGCGTGCCAGAGCCCGCCGAGATTTTTTTCTTCTTCTTTTGGGTTCAAAGGGCGGCGCGGGCTATTATCGTGGGCTGCGGCCGGGAGGAGTCATGGCATGGACAGAGGGGAGGAACGAATACAAAAAGGTGTCGCGGAGCCGCGTAGATTTGCATCTTGTATCATCTTGCATTCATCGAGTCAATCACTTCAAGAAACATCTCTACTCATTTCTGTCTACATACGAGCCCTTCACCACTCACTCCCATCGTCGAGCTAGCAAACAACAACTCTACTCTTAACGACTCTTGACGAACTTTGATACCTATTTCTCGAAATACCATCAAAATGATGCCTGCTGCTCGCATCATCGGCCGCCGCCACTTTTCCCTGCTGCGATCAATGCGCGCTGTTGGCCGCGCCATGGAGTCGCATCCCTTTGAGCGTCTATCCAAGACTCAAAAGTCGGCACCCGCCAACTGGGCCGGCGAAGCGAAGCGTTTCGGCGTACAAATATCGATGTGAGTCATGTGTTCTGCCTCTTATACTAGCAATCATTGTTTCATGCTGACTCTTGTCAAGGTTCGTTCCTGGTATTGGCCTGCTGCTTGGCTGGCCGTTGCTCGCCGCAAAGGCTCTCGATGGCCATGTCTAAGGCGTAGTTGGTGACCAACATTTACACAAGCAGCTATCGAACCGATATTCTGAAAAAAGAGACATGACTCATTTTTCAACCCTCATAAATTCCCTTTGTTATGCATCATTACCCCCGGCGTTTGGGCGGGCATACTGCCATCAAGGAATATATACATGTCTTTGGCAGGAAAGGATTACATCTCCATTTAGCTAGCTTTCCAAATAAGAAATCAAAGCCAATCATCTCAAGGCAAAACCAACAATGAAAAAGTAATTCATTGCTTCTATCTTGCATCTGCAACGTTGTATGTATATACTCGTGGTGGGATGCTGCGGGGAATCACTCTAACATTGTTCCGCCCTGGTTCATCCCAAGTTGCTGCATGTGCATTGATACTTTGCGGACATGCTTTAACATCGATTGCCACCAGCAGCCACCATCACCAGCACCGGCCAGGCCGTGGCGTTTCCCCGCATTGCAAAGCGACGATCCATCGCCCATCGCCTCCCCCACACAACGCTAGTGAAAGCCGACCGCGATCGCCGAGGGCCTTGTACCAAATACGTCGTGCATGGAAACGTCCTGTACGCCGCTAGAACGGTTGACAAGTCCTCCAGGTATTGTTGAGCAAACTCTCCCTCGGACTACCTTCTCCCCTCGCTGTGGGAGAGTGCCTGCATAACACCTGTGCCAGCAATGGACGGTACAGCGACGAAGCGCGATGCCGCACCCGACGTTTGACCAGGTCGGAGATGCTGCCGCGGAGCATTACGGATCGAACCGAATTCACAGAGTCGCCATGCCGCCTCTGCTCGTCCGGAAGAGCGGTGAAGAGCGCGGTGGGCTGGAGCGCCATCTTTCGCGAAAGATTGACCTTTGACTGCTCCCGATGGTCATTTGCATGTACATGCTTGAACTACATTGACCGATGAGGATGCCAATCCAAATTATATAGTCTACAGAAGCCGACCTTGTTGGCAGAAACAACATTGCCGCCGGCGAGGCTGGCAGGGCTCGCGAGGATCTGAAGCTCAATGCCAGCGGCACCCAAGTTTCAGTCGGTTAGATACTCTCAAGGGGTGAGCAGAATCTGCTAACAGACGAGGGGATAGACTGCCGTCAGCATCCTATTGATTGGCTATTTGAAACTTGGTGTTGAACAAAATGGAAAAGCCGGGCATCCATCTCCCCGCTTGCGTAAGATGTGCAGTTGCTATTAAAAGTGAACCACTAGATGGCAGTTTGGGGTGTCATATCAGCAGCTACGGCCGCAGTGCACGCATTCGGAGTCTCCCTAGCATGCCACTTCTTTCTCGGTCTCGTCGATGCGCCTATTTCGTACAGGAGCTCCCATAGCCTGTAACAAGTCTAGTTGTGACTGCCATGAAGGTCTAACAAGACGCAATGAAGCTTATTATCCTGTTTGGCAATGTTCCTGCAGCATTTATCATGAATTTCTTCCCACCACTTGTCTGGAAATGGCTACATTTATCATCGCCACATCCACAACCAATATAGCAGTGCGCTATGCCAGCATCATGCTCATGGTTAGTTCCCATCTTACCCGGCTATGGAGTTGACATTGGCTAATATCAGCTTTAGCCGACATCAGCTTTGAAAAGATCCCGGGCTTATATAACTAGCGGCTACACACCTGCACTGGCCTAGAAAAGTAACACGCCCACCCGCCAAGCGCGCCGCGGTGCTGGGCTTCATCAACACATTGTCCAAGGCGCTGGCCAGTTACACACGAGCTACCCGGATCCATCCGCAGCCGCGCCACAGTCCCGAGGCGGCCTTTACGTACAACTATCTCATAATTAGTAAATGCCACGTCCATTGTGGCAGCGAACCTTGCTGCGGAGTATGCTGGCGAAGCCAATGAGGGACAGACGGCGTTGAATATGGATGGGTTAGAGTGGCTTGCCATCTGCACAGGCGAACAGGTCCATTGTTACTTGCTTGAATGTCCATGAATCAGGAACAAACGACACCAGTGCAAGATGCTCTTCATTTGCTGGTTCCTGAAATCTTTCGCTCGTCTTCTTGGCAGTGGACACAATACGAGGGGCTTTGGTTAGCGCCAGGTTTCTGGTCCGTTTCAGTAGTGGCCACTGGCAAACGAGGCACGGCGGGGAGGTTTTATTCGAGCAAGAGGGACAGCATCAGTGTGCCGCGGTCGATGGTTTCAGCAGATGGAGCGCGTTTCACAGCAAGGGCAGAGTGTGTGATGTTGTGATGTGACTGCCATCTGGGCCATTTCGTTGACCGACACAGACCTTGACTGGTTTCGCGGGATAGTACAAGCTGTGTAAAGTGGTGCCGGGGAAACACAAAGCTGAAAGCGGGTTACTGCTTGGTTTCACGCGACTCCATCTGTATTTGAGTGACAATTCGTGAAAAGTTGATTGCGCTGATTGAGTTGGATGTCGAGGATGGTGATGGGTTATGAATTGAACGGAACCATACGGGCACGCAAGTTTATACTGGCAATTACCCAGACTGCCAACTGGTGGTATTTACATATTAGGTGGAAAGACTGTCGGCGCAGCAATCTGGAAGAGGATGCGCCGAGCACCTGCAGGCTGCAGGAGCTGAAAATGAGTCCATCTGACTCGGAAAACAAGATGCTCGGAGGGTCTGTGCCGCCAACGACAGAAGCCGGCCTACCGCATCCGCGTGGTTGGGCGGTACGCCGGTACATTAATATGTAGACTCCGCTTTAATCTTAAATGCCGCCAGTATTAATCCTGGGAAGCTCAAAGTGAGATGAGAAGACGGGCATTGAGCAATGAGAGAGCAAGGGCGGGCCGCCGGCCGGTACGCACATCATCACATGTGCCTGGAAGAGCATGAACAGGGGTGACTCGAGGTTCTCAGGCCAATCGCGTGTCGCGACAATGCAATGCCCAAGGTAATGCCAGCTCAGTGCCAGGATATTACCCTGGCCGAGCTGTTGACCAGGAGAGCTTCGTCTAGTAACTCTAGACTCTAATGACAAGTGTACTGTCAGATTCAAGGGAGCACTTGAGCAGCACGGACGGCCGCATACTTGGTACGGTGACTGCCTGAATGTAACAAGATGGTGCAGGTGGTGCATCCAGTAACTAACTAGTGCGATGGAGCAGCATTGAGCGCCGCAAAGGCAAAATATCATCGGGCATTGGCATATTTGTCGGGGCGGGAGATATGTAAAAGGTGGGAGGAGAGCCACACAATGCAATCAGAGAAGCAGATGCGCCGCTGCAGAAGAAAGCCATGGTATCCGTTCAAGTTCGTGATTCAATCAAGTACCGAGTACGGAGTATTAAATAGCAGTTTGCAATGATGACAGTATGATGTGCATAAGCGAGTGATATGGTGGACATGTCCGGGTTGGGGTTGTGCAGGGAGGGACTCTTTTCTCCATCGTTGTAACAGCAACAAATCAAAGATGCGTCATAAGGGCCAATTCAAGAGCAAGAGAGATTGGCAAAGTCTGTTTCCAGGCATGTTGTCATCTGGGCATTGCTTTACGGAACAGGGTGAATCTGGTGCAATGAATCGATAAAGAACAAAGGATAACGATGCACAGTACGGAGTACTCGGTAGGAATAGGTTATTCAAAAACAAACATGTATTATTAATTTAGAGCAACATCGGACGAGGAAATGACTGACCATGAGTTGGGCGTGTCTCACAAATCACAATAGGTGACTTGGAGCAAAGCAAGGTACCTGCGAGTCGGCGTCGAGGTACATGAAGAGCTCTGTAGAGGATGGGAGGGGTCACTGTGACTGGGCTGGGGGGAATATTTAATATAAAATGGTTGGCCAATAGAAGCCGCAGCAGGGTGCTACACTGCAGTAGTTTGCCAGGCTGTAGCCTGCAGGACAAGGGATACATCATTAGACAGGAAATGATGGCAGCATAATGGTTATGGTAATTTTACTTTTTTTTTTTTTTTTTTTTTTTTTTTTTTTTAACCTCGCGTGCTTCGACAGCCCTCTCCCCATTGCGCCAGTGAGTGTGATGGGAATTTCTGTGCTCGTCGAGGCCGTCGCTCGTGTACCTGCTTTTTGTCGAGGCTGGCGGCTGCAAGTATTTACACCCACTGTACCTACTAAGGTAGGACGGCCTGTGGACAAGTCAGTCGGTAAATTAAATTACTGGCTACTTGCTGCCCCGTCGCTGGTACGGGACGGCCAGCCACACGAGGCAAACAGGCACCCCGCAGGTACCAGCCAGAGGCAGTTAATCAGGTACCGCCGCGTGCGCCGCAGACAGGTACAGGCGGCCGGCCGCCCACTAAAAGCCCGCCGACGCACGCCATCTTGCCCCATCCACCCCTGTACCAGTAATCACTTTAGCTCAGCTTCCTGCTTGCCTTCCAAGTACCTCTGCTAACTGGCACAAGTACCTGCCCTCCCCCCAACCTTGATTCCCTTCTCTTGTTAAGTTGTTAGCCAGCCTTCTCCTCGCTTGTTGATCTTGCTCTCCATTTCCCTGCCACACCCCCAGATCGTCAATAATCTCCTCCTCATTGCACACCAACCTTTTTCTCTTGCTTTTCGAAGCCTCACCAGCCTCGACCTCTTTGCTGCTTCTTCTCCGATTCGCCATCCCGTCGACATTGTGTGCAGCTCTGGCATTGGTCGCATGCTTTCCTGCTTTCCCATCGACATCCCTCTCAGCATTGGCAGACCCTAGCGCGTTGCTGTGCCAGTAGGTATCGTACCGCCCACGAATTCGCCCAGCCACCACACCAACCCCCGAGCCACTGAACCACGACAAGCCCAACACAACGAAAGCGCACCGAAAAAAGAAACCCCCTACTTGTGGACGAACCTGCCCGTCGAAGCATACTGAGGGCTGCCACATTCGATTTCTTCCACTACATTCTAGACAGGGGCGCAACATCTATGCACGTTGCTTGACGAACCGAACCCCTCGACAGTGCGCGTCTCGCTGCTGGAGCCAGTTCCGCAAACAGCATCCCCGACGAGCCCTCCCGCTTGGTTCGCCCTCGACACAGAGCTCACGCACTGTCCCCTTTGATCGCGGGGCAAGTGCCGATTCTCTTATATTTAAAAGACTGCGGGCTTGCTTGACTCCAATTCCCCCAATCTACTCCATTCTCCGCAGTCGCGATGGGCTCGACCGACTTTGGCAACTTCAATGTACCGGAACCCCTCTCAATCGCCATCAGGCATGTTTGCTAACTCGACACTCGATAGAAATTCTGCAGAGATTCTACTCTGCCAGTATGCAACGTGAGTGCACAACACCTACTCGGAATCCTCGCGACCACAATGCTGACATTACCTAGCTTCTAACAGACAAGCGCAACCAAACGGGACCATGGGATGGCTGCCAATTGACGGGAATTCCCCTCAGTGGAGGTCGGCACCTCGGTAACCTTGGCTCCATTCTCCTGGCTGGTATTGCCATTATCACATCCGTCTTCTTGCTGCTCAAGTCGGATAAGAAAAAGGCAGCTGTTGGCCGAAGGTTTGCAAAAGCTCACGCCCATCAAGTTGCTTGCCGACGCTAACAAGAGGTGCAGGGAAATGCAATTGTTTCTCATTGGCTATATTGTCATGAGCATTTGTGAAATCTTTTCCGTCGGCGAGTTCCCGCTTTCTGGCCAAGTCCGCGTCGTACGTTGCGCTGTTCGCCCCAAACACCGACAAACACTGACCGTTTCTCAGGCCTTTAGCGCTATTCACATTGGCATGATTATTGCCACGACCTGGATACTCATGCTCAACGCTGTAATCGGCTACCAATTGATTGATGACGGCACTGTGCTCTCTTTGAGTCTCGTTGTTGCATCCGCCGCCGCCTTCTTCATTGGTACGGGCTACATTGCTCTTGATACTGGCTTCGGCTTCACTGGATTCTGGGACTCGAGCTACGCCCTTCCCAACCGCAATATTGCTCTCTACGTCCTCTATCAGCTTGTGCCCCTCATCTTTCTCGTCGCTTTCTACGTCCTCGAGGTCATTCTCGTCCTTCGCATCCTCGGCGAAATTCGTCCCATGCTCTACCTGACTGGCGCTGCTGTTCTATTCGCCATCGGTCAGGTTTTCAACTATACTATTTCGCCACATATCTGCAACGGAACCAGCGGCAAAATCGACGGCGCCCTGTTCCAAACTCTCTTCACCCTCTTGTCCGTCGTTGCTGTCTGGGCCTTTTGGTCCAGCATCACCGAGGACGACTGGTCAACCCAGGAGAGCACATACCCCTAACCCGCCTCGACTCCGATCCTATCTTTAGACCCATTACTTTTCTTTTCGGCAAACGGCGTTAATTCACGGAGGGGCTGCTGTTCACTGCATTTCTACCCTTATTTTTTTTATACCGATCTTCTATTCATCGGCGCTTTCCAGGCAGCAGGAACACCTCACACAACACTCACATACTCGATACGCATAATCTATAATCTCCCCGCCAATGGTGCTCTTGCAGGCCTGGATACTACGACGCCAACACTACTACCCTTTGCCGCTCTCAATAGCGGACCAACTTGAGAGAACCAGCTTGGTTACAACTTACGGAGCTTTGCTTTGCATATGACTGAAGTGGTTCATTTTCTGATTACGACAGACATGTATTCGTATGGAGCAAAAAGCAAGACGCGACTTGGAGGACGAGGGGATATTTGTTCACTTCTAAGACTAACGCGCTGATGAACCAGCTGCTGTATTGATTTATATACGTTCGTAGTATACCCCAGATGCAACTAATGCTCATGTAGCTTAGCAATCAATCAACTATTGCTTTGATGAAGTTGCCATGCGTCGACTTGTATCAGAGAGGAGAATTACTCGCTGCTAACATTTTTGACGAATATTGAAAATAAAAGTTTAGAAACCAATGCTGTAATGGTTTGGCTCTGAGTGGTGAGTGGCCGCTGTGGGGAAGGCTTTTGGGTGATGCAAGGCCAAGGCTAGAGCTTTCTGCTGGTGCACCTTCACCTTCAACTTGCTCGCAGCCAAGCAGGACTTGTTCCTTGCATTACTCCGCACGGCGCCTCTCTCCATTCTCCAAGCTCAGTCATTTTAGTTCATCTTGCACAGCCAGGGACCAGCACACAGCATGGCCGATTCCGACGGCGAGTTTGTCGCCGACAACATGTCGGACGACCTCATGGACCACACCATCGAAGACGAGGATGACGATGACGACCACCATGCCCCGGCGGGCGGGCGACCCTCACGATCCGGCGGTCCATCCGGCGGTGGGCGACCGAAGCGCAGCAAAAAGGACAGCGGCGGCAGCCGCAAGAAGAAGAAGAAGACGGCGCAGGCGTGGGAGAAATCAAAGCGGACATGGGAGACGGACCTGCCCGAGGAGGGCGAGGACGGGACGCTGGACCTGACGACGCTCGAGGCGGAGAAGCGGCGGCGGCTGCGGCGCGACACGACGCCGCTGCAGCGCGGCATCATTCGGCACCTGATGCTGGTGCTCGACATGTCGTTTGCCATGGCGGACAAGGACATGCTGCCCACGCGGCACCGCCTGACGCTGCGCTACGCGGCCGCCTTTGTGCGCGAGTTTTTTGAGCAAAACCCCATCTCCCAGCTAGGCATCGTCGGCATGCGCGACGGCGTGGCGGTGCGCGTCAGCGACCTGGGCGGCAACCCGGCTGAGCATCTCGAGCGGCTCAAGGCCCTCGAGGGCCAGGATCCGCAGGGGAACCCTAGCCTGCAGAATGCGCTGGAAATGTGCCGTGGCGCGCTATTGTACGTCTTTCTCTGTTTCCGGAGGTGATCTGAAATATGCTAACCAGTAGCTGCGCAGCCATGCACCGTCGCACGGCACCAGAGAGGTCCTCATCATCTACGGCGCGCTCCTTTCCAGCGACCCCGGCGACATCCACGACACAATGGCGAGTCTCATCAGTGACCGGATCCGCGTTTCCATCGTCGGCCTGTCGGCGCACCTCTCCATCTGCGCAGAGCTGTGCTCGCGTACCAACGCGGGCGACGCGTCGCAGTACAATGTCGTCATGGACGAGGTGCACTTCCGGGAGCTGTTTCTGGCCGCCACAACGCCGCCCGTCACGCGCACGCGGGAGCAGAGCACGGCCAGCCTTCTGATGATGGGCTTCCCCTCGCGGGTGCTTGCGCCCGGCGGCGCCGTGAGCTACTGCGCTTGCCACAACAGGCCCTGCCGCGAGGGCTTCCTATGCACGCGCTGTGGCAGCCGCGTCTGCCGCCTTCCCGCCGAGTGCCCCGCGTGCGGCCTGACGCTCATCCTCTCGACTCACCTGGCGCGCTCCTACCACCACCTCTTTCCGCTGCGCAACTGGGTCGAGGTGCCGTGGGCCGACGCCGCGCGGTCCGCGGCGTGTTTTGCCTGCCAGTGCCCCTTTTCCGCGCCGCCGCGGACGGTTACGGGGGCCGTCAACGGAGAGAAGCATGCTGATACGCAGGAGACCGGGCGCCGGCTGGCGGCAAGGGGTGTCAGTGAGAGCGGGCGGTATGCGTGCGAGGTGTGCGGGAACCACTTTTGCATAGACTGCGACGTGTACGCGCACGAGGTTATACACAACTGTCCTGGATGCCAGAGTAACGTGCAGCCGCCGCAGGAGGACGGTGCGCAAACGAATGGGCATGATTCGAGCAACGGGCACACCAACGGCGCCATGGCGATTGATCCGTAACATGGTACCGTACTAACGTGGGCCACTTGGGTATAGAACGGCAAGAGATGGCATTCGCCAGAGTGTACATGTTGAAGACTGGAGGGCGTTGAAGCATTTGAACATATCTTTTTTTGAAGGGGAAAAAAAGCCAGGCAAGGCCGCAGTACGCGTATGTCTTGAAGCTTGTAAATTTACGGATTTGCACATTTTAGCATAGTAACAGGCGCATACACGGGTGTAAAGCACAAGTACGTCAGTTTTCGAACGGAGTTTGATTCTATTCTTGGGAGTTTTTTTTTTTTTTTTTTTCCATTGTCATCATTGTTCTCTATATAGCTCAAATGAAGAGACTTGATAGGAGTCGGTGCTCATAAATCAGAGCAGTTGAAAACAAACCTAGCTATGTACCGTGCAAATGCCATACGAGTTTATATCATGAAGAAGCGTGCTAACAATCAAATGAGAGTCTTTGCGTACGAGAACCTTGCAACACTCTTGGCCACAAGACCAGTTTGCAAAACAAAAGAAAGTGACGTGGCCGAGTTACACGACAAGAAGAAGAAGAGAACCTTTGCGGTTGAAGGCGGGGGCATTCCTGCAGGCAGCACTTGCTTTACAGGTTGCCACGCTCGGCCTGCTCACGCTCAATGGCCTCAAAGAGACTCTTGAAGTTGCCGGCGCCAAAGCCCTCAAAGTGGTTGCGCTGAATAATCTCGATGAAGACGGTGGGACGGTCCATGAGGGGCTTGGTGAAGAGCTGGAGCAGGTAGCCGCCCTCGTCGTAGTCGATGAGGATGTTGAGGCGCTGGATGGTGTCGAGGTCCTCGCGCAGCTCCCAGGCGCGCTTCTCCGTCTTGAGGCGGTGGCGCATGGTGTCGTAGTAGGTCTGCGGGACGCTGATGAAGTCGACGCCGCGGGCGCGCAGGGCGGTGACGGCGGCGATGATGTCCGGGGTGAGGAGGGCAATGTGCTGGACGCCGGGCCCGCTGTTGAAGACGACGTACTCTTCAATCTGCGACTTCTTCTTGCCGGGGGCGGGCTCGTTGATGGGCATCTTGACGAGGTTGTTGGGGGACGCCATGACGACGGAGGAGAGGGCGGAAAAGTCGGTGCTGATCTGGTTGTCGTCGACGGACCAGAAGCGGTGGAAGGAGAGGGCGGACTCGTAAAAGTTGCAGGCGGCGTTCATCTCGTCCCAGTCCTGGTTGCCGACGCAGTGGTCGATGCGGGCGAGCGGCACCGCCGGCGCGCTGACGGTGCTGGTTGACGGCTTGCCGGCGCGGAACCCGGGCATGAACGTGCCCGTGTAGCCCGCGCGGTTCACAAGCGTGTGCGTCGTGTCGCCATACGTGCGAATCACAGCCGTCGTCACCGCACCGTGCTCATCGTCGGTGACTGTCCGCGGCGGCTGCACCGCCACGGCGCCGCCCCGGACGGCACTGTCATACACGGCAGCGACATTGTCCACCTCGAAAGCCACGTCCTTGACGGCGTCGCCGTGGCGCTCCAGGTGCGCGTAGACGTCGGCGAGCAGCTGGCGCTCGTCGGCGGAGATACTGCCGCTGGTGGCCTCGTCGGCGGGCAGGTGCGCGGCGGAGCGCAGCGGCGAGGTGAAGACGAAGCGCACGGCATGGTTTGAGACGACGTACGAGGCAAAGAAGCGCGAGCCCGTCTCGAGACCGCGGTAGGCCTCGACGTGGAAGCCAAACAGCGTCGTGTAGTACGAGGCGGCCTGCTTGGCGTTGCCCACCCACCAGGTGATGTGGTCGTAGCCGGTGAAATTGCCGACGGGTGCGGCGGCGGTGTCGACGGGGCGGGAGAGCGTGGTGATGGCGGAGGGAGCCATGATGTGAAAGGTGTGTGTGGGAGTGTTGAAGCGGTTGGTGGTGTTGGCTTATAGGAGAAAGTGAAGAATGTGGTGGTGGTGGTGGTGGTGCTTTGATGTGGGTGTGATGCCAAGCACTGCACTGTGAGAGTAAACAGGTTTTCTAGTATGTTGGAGTAATGGGCATAGATGGATAAGATGAATGTACAGGGTTCCAAGTTGTTTTTAAGAAGCAGAAACAATCTAGTGTCGAAGAAGGGGGGGGTCTCAGAAGTTTTATAAAAGCCCCCGGGGGGAGAGGGGGGGGGGGGGCATGGCAAGGTTCAACTCGGTCGGCTTAGAGAAAGCAAAAAATGTTGTGTCAGGCTATTTTCGAGAATCCTCATTCGTCCCCAGGCAGAAAGGCTTCCCCGTAATGTTTCCCCTTTCAAATGACGGCAGCGGCGGTCGCCTACCTACTTTTTTTTTTGGTGTTGCCGCCGACCGACCCCGTGAAAGCCGCGCCGGAAATGCCCCGCGCCCCCAATCCCCGCGGCCGGTGCGATTTGAGCCGCACATCTTGGCTCGTTCCGCACTGGTGGATGCTCATGTGACGGCTCTCGACGGCGCGACCTGCGCAAACGCCAGTGTCGACAGCGCAAAAAAGACCTCGTGCTCCAGGCTCGCAATCTTGATGCGCGCGCACTCCCGGC
>JAEIJG010000323.1:0-32892 GCA_037289395.1 Beauveria scarabaeidicola | reverse complement strand
GACAGCCACTGACAGGCTCCCTGGCTCCCCTCTTATGATTGGCTAGTACCCGCTTTAAATAAGGAAATAAGGACTTAAGGAATTCTCGTTATCTGGCCCTTAATTAAGTCTCCTCCACCACATCTGGATACAACAGCTTACGAGCCTACCAGTATCCGTATATTCCTCGCTTGGCCCTATTCGTAGGTGGTGCGATCGATGAGGCGTCCAATTCATTTCCACCCACACCACCATATTAACTGGTATTTTAATCTATTCAGCCTGGTCAATAATAAGCCTGATGACTTAATTCTGCGCGGCTCCATCTTCGTGGTCAGAGATAACCTGTCCCAGATCCACCAAGTTGACCTGTCCTAGTTTGATTCTGCCGATGTTTCCCCGATAGTAGGCTTATACTGTGATAAGCCAGTTTAGTTAGTAGTTAGTTACCTAGGTTAGTAGTTAAGTTAGTGGTTAGTGGTTAAGTTAGTGGTTAGGTTAGTGGTTAGGTTAGTGGTTAGGTGTTCGAGTTAGTGGTTATTATTTAGGTTTACTGTAGTATATTTAGTGGTTAGTGGTCAGTATTTGTGTTGGTGATATGTACTGGTATAAGCATCATCCTGGGGAAACATCGGCAGAATCAAACTGGGACAGGTCAACTTGGTGGATCTGGGACAGGTTATGTGTAACCACCCATCTTCCCTGCACCTTTTTCGGGCGCCGGCCGCACACGCGACAATCGCTTTTATATCTTGTCGCTCCGTTTATCAAAAGTACGTCGACAATGACTTGTACCAGCTTTCATCGATTTTGTTTCAATCAATCACTGCCTTGCTCTTTTACTACAACGGTCTCACACTGCCCGTCCACACATCCATCCCCACTCCACGCCCGTACCTGCATCCGCCACCCACAACCGTCCCCAATTCTATTCCCGCATCATCATTTTACATTGCCCGTATTATTATCTGGATTAATTATTATTCCTTTTCTCCTCTTCTTGGCAGACCCCCCTGTGTTCTCATTTTGACTTGGTATCTTGGCATAATCATCATCACATGTACACTCGCCAGAAATTCTACTGGTAATCAGCTGCATCTGCCGAAGAGTTCGCACCAAGTTTTGCATCTGATAAATCTCGCCATCAGCTGTAATTCAATCAATCTGTCATGACGCGTCGTCTGCTTCCAGCTCCGATCCTGCCGCACTCGTCATGCCTGCCGAGCCCGCACCGTCAACGGCGCTATTTTTCTTCTTCTCCATATAGCGTCACTTGTCCCAGTCTCGGGTCATCACCATCGACACAGAAGAACGAGTCATTAAGGCATTTCAAATAGCTTTGCCAACGTAAAAGAAAGCCTCCTCAATACACACACACACACACACATAGGATAGCACTCCGTCTCTTTTCCATAGTTCCAACGTAGTATTGCCCCGCTACCTGTCAGTTCCCTTTCCTTCCCATTCATAAAGCACCGCATATTTTTTTTTTTTTGCTTGGACTGTTCCCGGCGGCCGCACGGTCAAAGAGACCTGTTTCACCTCACTTGCATTCCTCCCTCTCTGCCACAGCCTGCCCTGCTGAAAAAAAAAAGACACCAGTGTTTCATCAATTAGCGTTGCCGTGTCCTTTGTTTTGAGGGGGGGTTATGTCCGAATCCGACTATCCGACCTCGGTTACATCTCCAGGATGCACGCGCTGCCTGTTGCCCATCAAGTGTTGGCTAAACATGCAACACAGCAATGGTCATTGCCAGCGACATACACTCGCGTATAACGAAATCGATCAACATCGAGATATCGAGAGGAATTTAAAACGTCAACTAGACATTAGATGCGACATTCGATGCGACATGTACAAAGACCTATCAAGAATCAAACACTTGTATATACAGCTTCTGTTCAATCCATGGCCCAGAGTAAACCCGTCTTGTCCATGTTCTACTACATGTGACTCCTAAATGACAAAACGCCCAAAAGTATGCAACAGTGTTTTTCTCCCTTATAATCTCTCTTATCAACTCAAAATGCAAACCATGCCCAGCCACTTAGCCGTTCTTGGCAAGACTCTGCAGATTGACAAGCTCCGCGTAGCGACCGTTCTTACGCATCAGCTCCGAGTGCGTTCCCTGTTCGACAATACGACCCTGGTCAAACACGTAAATGATGTCTGCCTTCTGAATAGTGCTGAGACGATGTGCTACTGCAATAGTGGTGCGACCCTTAGCCGCCCTGTCCAGCGCAGCCTGCACAACCTTTTCCGACTCCGAGTCAAGCGCCGATGTCGCCTCGTCGAGGAGCAGAATCTTGGGGTCGCGGATCAGTGCACGGGCAATAGCAATACGCTGCTTCTGCCCACCAGACAGCAGAGCGCCTTTGCTACCCACCGTCGTGTTGAATCCTTCCGGCAGTGAGATGATAAAGTCGTAAATGTTGGCTTCACGGCATGCGTGCTCTAGCTCTGCGTCGGATACGTCTTCACGGGTGGTGCCGAGAAGGATATTCTCCTTGATGGTACCCTGGTACAGAGTAGGCTCCTGGCTAACGAGAGCAATAAACGATCGGTAGTCGTTGACGTTGAGAGTGCTGATTTCTTTGCCGTCGACATAAACACCGCCTGCGATAGGGTCGTAGAAACGCTCAAGTAGCGCAATCGTGGTACTTTTACCACAGCCAGACGCGCCCACGAGTGCAATGTATTGACCGGGGCGGACTGTTAGGTTGAGGCCACGCAGGACGGGCTGCTCAGGGCGGGTGGGGTAGCGGAAGTGCACGTCGCGGAATTCCAGGGTGCCTTTGACCTGAGTGACGGGCTCCCCTTCATCGGACCAAGTATCAATAAAAGGTTTACGGTCAAATAGAGTCTTGAGCTCCTGAGCAGCGCCGTGCGCCTTGCCCATGTCGGGAGCGAACGAGAATACGGTGCCAGCAGACTGGGCGCCAAAGATGATGGACATGAAGCACAGGAAGAACTGGAACATGCTGTACTCGCGCTTGCCGATGAGCGTACCGCCATACCAGAAACCAAGGGCAAGGCAGAGGAACACGAGTGACTGAGAGGCAGCGTAAAGAGCACTAGACTTGGCAACTGAAATCAGACTGCGGCGCTGCTGCGCGGCAAGAGATTCCTGGTAGATGGCCAGGACGTCTTTCTCGCGAGTGAGGGACGCGACGGTGCGGATCCCAGAGATGGCTTCCGAGGCGTACGAAGCAGACGAGGCATAAGCAGCCTTGGACCGGCGCTGAAAGTGGGCAAGAAGCCAGAAACGAAAGAAACCGCATCCTAGGAGGATAGGAATCGTAGAGATGCAGACGAGTGAGAGCTTCCATCCAATAGCAAGGGAGACGGTACAGGCAGCAATCAAGGTGGTGGCGGTGAGCAGGATCGTGCCCAGGGTCACGCCGCTGATGCCAGCAACATGAGTGGTTTCAGTAGAGAGGAACGAGGTCAAGGCACCGGCAGTGTTCTCCTCCTTGTCAAAGAAAGCGACATCTTGGCGAAGCATGGCCCGAAATGCACGGTCACGAACACGATGGACGAGGCGCTCAGAGCAGAGGGCGAAAGCAACACCTTGGCCACCAAAGGCAATGAGTTGAGAAAAGGCCAGCATGAGGAACATGGAGCTCCAAAAGTCCGAGTCATGCTTGACTTGGTCACGGTTAATGGGGGTTATGGGCACGGAGAGCGTAGTGATTTGCTTGGCGAAGAAAACTGCAGAGGTTGGGTTACCGCCACCGCAAATGATACTAAAGGCACAGCCGATGAGCATAAGCTTCCATTCGGGTCGATTGAATGAGGCAATGAGCATGACCAGGGTTCCGAGGCCATCCTTTTTCTGGCCATCACCTGTCGTCGTGGTCTGCAAAACCATGCTCGAAACCGACTTTTGGGTAGAGCTTCGCTTCAGCCTGGCGGCAATATTGTCGTCGGGGTCGACATCGTAGATGGAGCCACGTGTGGATTTTCTGCGAATGAGGTCGGCATCATAGTTGAAGCCGCGTGTGGACTTTCTGCGAAGGAGTGCCAGTTCTTCCTCTTCAAGCTGAGCCTGCTCTTCGGCAGTGAGCTCTTCAGTAGCGGCAATGTTCTGGGCGGAGACGAGATTGAAGTAGGCGCCTCGCTTCTCAATGAGATCATCGTGGTTGCCTTGCTCGATGATTTTGCCCTGAGACATGACGACAATATTGTGAGCATCTTTGATGGTGGACAGACGATGGGCGATGGTGATGGTGGTTCGACCGGCAGCGGCCTTTTCAAGGGCCGCCTGAACAACACCTTCCGACTTGGTATCAAGAGCAGAGGTGGCTTCGTCGAGCAGAAGAATTTTGGGGTCAGAGACAACGGCACGGGCAATGGCAATGCGCTGCTTCTGGCCACCGGAAAGAAGAAACCCGCGTTCACCAACATTGGTATCGTAGCCCTCGGGCAGAGTAGAAATGAAGTCGTGGGCGTTGGCCATCTTGGCGGCCTCGATGATGAGGTGGCGTCGTCTCTCCTCGGACTCGTGCTCGGCAGGCGTTCCGATCAGACCGTGGCCAATATTCTTGTAAATGGTGGTTCCAAAAAGGGTAGGTTCCTGGCTGACGAGGGCCATTTGCTGACGGAGCCACTTGAGATTGAGGGTCGACATGTCTACGCCGTCGAGGTAGAGTGCGCCCTGAACTGGAAGGTAGAAGCGCTCAACAAGGCCAACAATGGTACTCTTTCCAGAGCCAGAGGCGCCGACAAGAGCAGTCGTCTTTCCAGCAGGGATGCTGAGGCTAACGTTGGACATGACACGGACCTCGGGGCGGGAGGGGTAGATGTGAGAGACGTGTTGGAGACGAATGTTGCCCATAATGTTGTCAATCTTGGCGCCGTCCTCGCTGGAGGGGTCAAGAGGAGAGGGGCGGTCAATAGTATTGAAAATTTTGGCGGCAGCGGCAACGGCAGTAGTAAAGGCCTGCAGGTTGGGGGCGACGTTGCCGAGCTGGAAGGCACCAATCATGACAGACATCATGATGGTAAGAATCTTATTAAGGGGGACGACGCCTTGAACAATGAACTTGCTGCCCTGCCAGAAAGCGAGACCATAGTTGAGGAAGAGGATGAGCATCATGCCACCGAGCATGATAGCCATGGCGCTCTTGACGCGAAAACCAAAGTACTCGGCCTGGGCGAGGTGCTTGTCGTATTTCTTGGCGAGACGCTCCTGGGTGCCAAAAGCAATGGCATTACGAATGGAGCTGAAAACTTCTTCGGCAATGGTTCCACCCTCGGCGTAAGATTCAAGCGAAGCCTTGTTGTGCTTGAGCATAAAGCTGGAGCCGATGCCCATGACGAGAACGAGGGCAAAAACGGTGGCGGAGAGGATGAGTGTGAGCTTCCAGTAATTGATAAAAGCAATGACGAAAGCGGTAATAAAGGTAGCAAGGGCAGCAATGGTGAGGGAGACCTTTTCGGAGAGACCGTCTTGGATAAGATTGGTATCTGCGGTAATGCGGGTGGTGACCTCGCCGGCACCCAGCTTGTCAAAGTAGCCAATATTTTGTCGCATGCAAGCCTCGAGATAGTGCTCACGAATCTTGGCAGAGATGTGCTCGCCAGTGTAGATGAAGCCGACGGTGCAAATGTAAGTAACGATGAATTCGCCGACGCCAAGGTAAACGAAGTAGATGACAAATTTGGTCAACTGGCCGACAAAGTCGTCGTAGGTCATGGCGGTACCAAAAAAGAAATCGCGGAAGACACGCTGGAGGTTTCCGAATATGACGGTCATGAGAGGCAGAGCAGCACCCGAAGCAACTGCGCAGATGGCGGAAACGGCAATGATGATCTTGTCGTTGCGGGACGCGTAGCGATAGAGGACGCCAGCGCCCTTGGTGAGGGTAGGGATGTCGACCTGTTTCTTGAGAATCTGGGCGGCGTGGTCTGAGAGGTGAGCGTAAGGGTCATCGGCATTGGCCGTCTTGGGAGGGGTTGGGATCCTGATGTCGGCCTTTTCGAGAAAACGTATCTCGGGATCAGAGGACTCGCCGTGACTAGAAGCAGGTTTGGGCGCCGTTTTTCGAAGCTCAACGGGCTTTTCTGAGTATTTGCGCGCCATGACGGGCGAGTTTGCAGAGGCAGGTCAGCCCTGCGAAGCGAGATAGGGAGGCTGAATGCAAGTAGGAGTGGTCAATTCTAGCCGCTGACGGGCAAAGAAGTAGAGCGGGAGACCCAGCGATGAAGCGGTCGGGGCGCGGGCGCGGGCGCAATAAGGGAGCTGGAGCAAACAATGTCGCAAGAGTCAGCCAGTAACGGCGGATGAGGGCAGAAGCGCGGTAGACAAATATGAACGGCAACAATTGAAATGAGACTGACGTAAGGCGGCAAGAATGGACAAGTCGCGGGAAGATCGACAGAATATGGATTGCAGGTGAAGCGAAACGGCGGCTGTGGCAGGCGAATCACAACAGACAAACGACGTTGGACTGGCACGCAGGGCAGACAAATTTGGCTAGAAATCGATGATGCGCGGCGATTGCCCGTTTAGGGCTTAAGAGGGAGAAATTGCTAAAGCCGGAGTAGGTGTGCGACGTGTATAGGCGTGGTGAGACAGGCCGAGAGCAAGGGCGTGTTTGTCGGTGCTGTATGGTGTTGCGAGGCAAGAAGAATGGGGATTCGGATAGGTGTCGTCGAAGATGGCGAGAATGTCGAGAAAAGAGGAAGAAACAGCCCGAGGGAAGAGAACGGACGGGGAGAGGTAGAAGTTGGGCTAGAGAAAAGCTTTGATGGAGAGGGTGTGTATGTGTTGATATATCGGGCCGTGCGAGAAGTCGCAGAATAAACTAGGAGGTGGTGGCGGGTTTGCAGTCATAGCCGTGGCGAGCTTACTGGTAACGTGCGGACGTGCGTTGGGTCTGAGGTTGTGAGCATGGACGACCCGAGAGCAAGTCCGGGGCCCGACAAACAGGCGCGAGGGAAAGCAAGAGAAGCACTAGTCGTTAATTATACTGGTAAGGGTTGGATCAGGGAGGCAGTAGTGGGTGGGGTTTGAGATTACTAGAGTTCTTTTGAAAATTGAGGATGACGGTATATGAGGCTATACCGTAGAAAGAAATGGCCAGATGGGATGGACGCCGAGAGATGACGAAGATGGAGGGGTGAGGGGTGTTTGCGGAGTTTTGCTGCCTGGTATGGGGGATCCAGAGAAGGATGGAGATGGTGAGATGGAGAGATGGCAAGAAGATGGATAAGAAATTGGGGCTGTATGAACGGTATTCAGACGCAGATTACACCCACGTAGGCTATACCCCAAGCACGACGGGCCGCTTGGTTTGCCAAAAGTTACCGTTGATTGGGTATAATAACCTTGGATACGCATAACAACTAACGGCAAACGGCAAACGGCAAACGACAAACGGTCATTTAATTCCTCTCGGCCACATTTTTCAGGTGCAGCCTTGTCAACTAGTTGCTTTTTAGGCTATACTGGTAACTAGGCCAAGAAACCCCGCTGAAATCCGCTCAAGGCCAACACCTCTAGGGTCACATGGTGATTCAATCTCTCGACATTTTAATCTCCATTACTGTCTGAGATGTCTAACATCTCATGACACATCATGGAGAGACCTCTGAAAACACCCTTCAATATTCACAGTGGGCGGGCCCACCAAGTCCGCCACCCAAACGACGCCACCTCTGTTTGTCGGGTGCTAATATCCGTTGCCGGGTTTGGGTCTCTTGTCGTTTCTGCTCGCATCAGACGGTTCTTACTAGCGTGCAGAATCAAAAGTTAAAACCACAAAGTTGATTAAAGAATTGATTTAACAACTACAAAAATAGATTGCAGCGTTCTTTATCATGGAAGCAGGCCACTAGCTAGGTATGCCATGGCTGCTACTGCCTACAAAAACTGCTTCTGCCTGGCCAAGAGGGTAATTTGATACGAAAAAGTCGAGCCAAAATATTGCAGCACCTTCTCTCAGCTGCTTATTGCTGCCCCACGTCATTTACCCCATCATCTGCCCAACCGCACATGCGCAACCAGGTTGCCAGTTAAGAAAAGAAAGAAGACGGGGCAGTGGTGCAACTATTTCCATAACACTTCCATGACGATTACGATATCATCGTGTACTTGACCTTTGTTAAGATGAAGAAAAAAAACCTTACGCCGAATCAGTCATGCACGCACGCACTCGCACAGCACTCACCCCTTCACACAGACGCACACGCCCGGCCGCAGCCGCATCTTGTTTTACTCAGGAAGCGAACACATGGCATAACACAACCACCCACCAAATCTCCTTTTGCAGCACGCTACATATAAATGCCTCTATTTTTATCGTTTTCCCAATTATGCAATCGGTACGGCTTTCCATATCTTCAAAATGGCAAAACCTCGTTATCGAACGCTACCATGACATCTAAATCCACCCAAATGCCCCAGTTTTCCCGGGTTCGGGTCCGTCCAAGTGTCCGAGCCGAAACGCACGCCCCCTTAACATTACTTGATTATGAGCCAGCGTCGGGCGGGCTGAGCCTTTTCCATCTCGTCATCTTTCAACTTTTTCAATCCGACTTTCCCTTTGATGAGGAGGGAGAATCAAGGTCCCAGGTCCACTACATATAGTACCTCAAGATACAGCCCTGACAGGTGCATTGTCTAGGCCAGGTATGTACTGCCTAGGTGCTTTTTTGCGCCACAAGCAGGTAGGTACTCAGCCACGTCTGCACGTTTTAGTACTAGCCTGAAGTACCTAACATTTCCTGGCTCAGGAACCCTGCAAGTTGACTTCGAATCTCCTCCTCCACTGTCAAAGGGATATGTAGCTCATGGCATTGGCAAGATGCAACCTTTCCTTCATATCACTATTCCATCTAGCCTCGCTTCTAGAATATTCGCCTTGAAATCTTTCTACCGGTCGTCTCGTCCGGTCGTCTCGTCCGGTCGTCTCGTCCGGTCGTCTCGTCCGGTCGTCTCGTCCGGTCGTCTCGGCGCCTCTCTTGACGCGACCCATGCAATTTGCTCATCACAAGTCTGCACCTTTTTCCGCATATCTGCGCCTTGTTCCACATAGACGCCCGGCGAGCATCTCATATATTCGCCTCTGCTGCACTTGTACCGCTGCATCACGTCGCATCACGTCACACATCTCATCAAAGCCAAGCCTCTTCCTGCCGCATCGTGCATCTCGGTGTACGTGCGCCGCCACCCGTCCCGTCGGTTCTCTGCATACATGTGTCTTCTACCGTCCAGTCGAGTGCAGCTCGGCGCAACCAGGGGGCCAACACTGCACTACAGGGTACCTCAACTTCCGCCAACTTGCACATGTCTTTCTACGGTGACGTGTCAGTCAGCATGTTTCACCCTGAAAATACGTCGTGATGGAAATCGCACGTGCTCCAGTACATGTGGCATCATCTCTCGACCACCGTGATCAAATGGGCAGACTAAAACAGTGGTACGTCGGCACGCTGCATCTGTTGGCGAGGTGGCTGAGATTGTACAACGTCTCCGGCGTTGAACTCCCAACAGTCAACTACTCCCGGTAGCACATGACGGGGCGCTGAATCCGCCGACGTCTTCATGCCCGTGTGCCGTCTCCCAACCCTTTGAAAAGTTTTTGGCTGTGTGGATTCGGCCGTTGGCACCTGTGCTTACAGCCTTTCTGAGAAACTGGCAATCAGAAAAAACCCTAGGCTTGTTGCCTGGCCATCTCAACATGGATTTACCGACGGTTTACGTTTGACGCAGCGCAGTCATGTCGAAACAAACATATTCAGAGGTATAGTGCTCAAACAAGATTTCTATCCAAAATGACTCAAAGAAACTTTATAAAACGAATGACAATTCATGCATAGCTCGGCATGGCTAGCGCTAGAATACAAAGGCTGTTCATTTAAGCAAGCAGCTCGTTGATATCATCAGTGATGTCGTAGAAAGGGAACTCGGTTCTGTTGAGGGAGCGGTCGGGGCTGTTGTCCAGGAAGAACTCGGTGACGGCGAAGATGCGGTCCACAATCTGAACAGTGGCGACGGCAAAGCCGTCGATGGATCCGAGGCGGTTGGGGACGATGCCGACCTTCTCAGCTGTCTCCCAGTTGTCCTCGGAGCGGAGGACGATGGTGCCGAGGGAGTTGTCGGACACGAGGCAGACCTTGTTCTCGTAGATGGAGGGCAGGATGGCGGCGTCGAGGTCGTTGCCGATGGGCTCGGTGCCGTCCTTGAAGGTCACGGGGACGGGCTCGCCCTTTTCGGCCGAGGTGTCGAAGCGCAGAAGCTGGCCACGCTCGCCGTCGCTGACGAGGAGGTTGCGGCCCTCGTTGAAGGCGGCGATGCCGGTGTAGCCGTGCACCGTCGTGTTCTTGCCGACATCGACAAACCAGGGCTCGGCCGTCGAGTTGTCGGCGCTGACCTTGATGATGCTGCTGGGGAACGTGCCAATGACAAAGCTGTTGCCCTCGGCGTCGTGCTCAATGTCCTGGAAGCCGCCGTACACGCCCTGGGAGATTTCCGTGAGGTTTCTTTTCCACTCGACCTCGCGCTTGGTCAGGTCGTACTGGACGAGGAAGTTGGTGCCGGAAATGTTGACGCCAGACGAGTCAAAGGCGGCGCCGGCGTTGGCGCTGATGGAGAGCTTGTCGTGCTTGACGTCGACCTGGACGCCGGAGACGTGGAACTCGGGGATGTGAGAGATCTCCGGGAGCTCAATGACCTCAACGATGCGGTTCTGGGCGGCGTCCCAGACGGAGATGACGCTCTCGTACAGGTGGCTGGTGCGGGTGGTGTCAGTTTTTACCCATCAGGCGCGGGGGGTCTTCTCTTTAACATACCCAATGTAGGTGACGCATCTCTTGGGGTCGAAGTCGGCATTCTCGGGGTACAGGCCGGGTTGGCGGATGGTGATGTTACCGCGAGGCGCGGTACAGGCCGCCTGGGGCTGGGTCGGGGCCTTGCAGGCGCCCAGAGGACCGGCGGCGGCCAGCGGGACCAGAGCGAGCAGGAGGGAAGAAGCAACCATGATGGGCAATGTGATGGAAGTGAATTGATCGATTGATTTAGGAGGTTATAGAAGAACGATGGAATTCCTTGATGCTTTCGATATGGGTTGGATGAGAGGGGAGGCACTTCACAGATCTTATATAGAGCTACATCGCTGCGCCGCAAAAAGCTTAAATTAAATCTACACAAACGATTAGACAAATTATCAAACGTTCGCTTGCCGATCTAGAACTCGGAAATTTGGCCCTTGCTCCGTTGTCCGTGTTTTTGGGTGCGAGGGTTTGTAAGGCGAGTGGGATAAAACGTGGTGAGATGGGTTGGCGGGATAGCCGTGGTAGCCGTGGGCGAGTCAATCCATCATTTATCAGCGCAAAGTGGGATCTCTCGTGCGCACAAGAGGCGAAAGACCAAGAGTTGCTGACTCGGTTATTCCCAGCATGACGAACCAATGCTTGGCATCATGGCAGTGAAACGCTTGCTTGGAGTCGGTGCAGCAGTGGGTTCGAGAAAAGACGGCCTTGTTGTTGCGTGGCATCGTGGCTTGGCGGGTAGTCTAGATTGGGGGCCGCAAGCCATCTCGTCAACTGCCGTCGATCAAGCAGTTCGCGCAGAAGAGCCCACCGATTAAAAAGCTCGATGGCTGCACGCTGATGATGATGATGACTCGTCGTGCAGCTACGGGGGGGGGGTGTTGGTGTTTGTTGTTATCCTGATCCATCATGAGGATTTGTATTCCCGACAGAAAAGAGCACCTCGGGGTTTACGAGGCCAGAACGTCATGGACCTGCTCCATCACAACAATACCACGAGTGATCTTAATGACCAGGAATTTCGACGCATTGATATTGGGGGGGGGTCTCAATTCTTTCAAGCAACCCTGAGGACGCGGCTTTGCCGAGAAAGCTCAAGTATCAGCCGTTTGCAGCTTTTTTCATTTATTGCGGGTACTCAATAGCCCCCGGAGGCCCCGCCTTGTCACAAATCGACTCAGATCCTAAACCAACATCTTTGTATCTAGGAACCTTGAACCAGCATTCTTTATCAATAAACTCGTCGTCCTTTCAAATTGTCAAGCTCCAACAAGTCGCACATCATGGTTGATAATCGACAACAAGAGATCATCTACGATGCCCAATTGCTCGCCCCGACCACGCTGGACCGACAGGGCGTACCCACACTGGGTCATCTTTTCCAACAGACATGAGGAATCATGAATCTCTGGCGCGCCACTGGAAAGGGATAAAACTCTTCTATTCGATTCGTCTGGTGGATGCATGTCCAATGCCACAGAAACACCTCACTCCCCCCGTGACGCACCAAAGACAAATAAGTTATTTTTCCCCAAAGCGCACAGGCTCACCAACATCATGATCTGGCTACTCCGTACTCTGTACATCTTCCACACAATCTATGTACCCCACCACGCCTGTTGTACTCTACCTACCCACTTGGTAGATGCCGCACTCAGGATGCACAACTCTTTTACTACAGTCGTATACTCTCTACTAATATACCACGTTCGCAACGCTGATCATTAGCACATCTTTCTTCAACATAACCCTGCTGAATCAAGTCCAGCGACCCTACAGAATAGACTATGTCTTGGTCGTCCCGGAAAGCAGCACATTTCAGTTCTACGTCGTCTGTGCTCTGCACCGTTTGCTCATCTCTCTCTTTCTTCTTTTTTCCACAAACGTCACTCCAAATCCTTCTATAAACTCCTTCGTCCACATCGGCTTTGTGTGTTGTATATTGCGTCGCCTCGCGCTTTGTCGTTTCTCTGAAGAGAGCCATTTCCTGCTCGAATGGTCCAACGTTTGCTCGCTTTGTCGTGTTTTGATGCCATCGGCTCTCGCCACCCCCTTCCAGCGTTGCTTCACGCCTGACGATGCGTCATCATCGTCGAGCACCGCCCTTTGCTTTGGCTTTCAGAAAATGGCCATTGCCTGTGGAGAAACCGCATCGTAGAATGATACTGGCGTAGTTGCCAATGACAGCTCCGTTTGCGTGGCCTTTCGTGTCCGTCGTGCTTTGTGCAAGGTAAATAGCGTCAACGCGACTGCCCCTCACGCCACGTTTGCTGGTGGGGGGTGGTGCCTACCTAACCTACCTTACCCGCAGGCTGCAAGGCTACAACTTACAAGGAAGTGGCCAACGTTACACTGCCGTACCTACCTACCCACTTCCTCACCACCTGGAACTTATAACCAACCCGTTATTGCATCTTGCAAACTTGGCACCCCTTTTTTTTCCCTTGCACGTAACTACACAGCACAACTAAAGAGTCATGCATCTCCCCGGGGCGCTTCTCCTCTCCCTCGGGCTCGCCGCCTCCGCCGTGTCCGCGAAGCAGCAGCGGCCCCCGCCAGCCAAGAGCGCGGTACTCCTCTCCTCGGTGCAGTCGCTGACGCTCCGCGGCGGCGGCGCCAAGACGTCGCATCGCCGCGTCCCGGCCGTGCCGCAGCTCCGGTGCGTCTCGCCGCGCGCCCTTTGCGACCTCCACGCTATCGACATTATGCGCTGCACCAACCAGGGCTCCTCGTACGGCGACGAGGACGTCGAGTGGAGCTGCGCCGCCTCGCTGCCCGCCGAGCTCAAGCTCGGCGCGACCGACGTCATCTGCGAAGGGTACGCCTCGTCCGACGACCCGTACGTGCTCAAGGGCAGTTGCGGCGTCGAGTACACGCTCGCGCTCACGGAGCTGGGCGAGCGCCGGTACCCAAACCTGGCGAGGGGGGGTGATCGGTGGTTCGGCGACGCGCAGGAAGGCACCAACGCCTGGGCGGGGCTGTTTTGCCTCGTTTTCGTCGCCGTACTTGCCTTGATCATGTACTCGGCTTGCGTGGCCACCTCAGATAACAACAGAAGGCAAGCAAACACGGCGAGACGATACGGGGGCGGAGGCGATGGAGGTGGTGGCGGCGGCGGCGGCGGCGGCGGCGGCGGCTGGGGTCCGCGCAATGATCCCCCGCCGCCCTACCCAGGAACAAACAACAACTACAAGTCATCCTCGAATGGCGGCAGCAGCACCAGCAGCACCAGCACCAGCAGCAGTAGCCAGCAGCAACAGGGCTGGCGGCCTGGTTTCTGGACGGGCCTCGCAAGTGGCGCCGCCGCCAGCTACCTCGCCAGCGGCCGCAACCGCGACAACCGCAACAACTACGGCTACGCACCCTGGGGGTCCAATAACTACGGCTCTGGCTCACGATGGGGCGGAGGTGATTCTTGGGCAGGACCATCTTCGTCTTCGAGCCGCCGCGGCGGAAACAGCTCCGGCGAAAGGAGCTCCGGCGAAAGGCACGAGAGCACTGGCTTCGGTTCTACGCGACGCAGATGATGACCAGAATGCAAGTCAGTGCTACCTATCCAGTTGCTTTTGGTATCTTGGAATGGAACCGAGGAAAAAAAGACCCTCCCCCAAAAACTGTTCATTTGTACAATAGCGAAAGGATGTGTCGTTTCACAAGCACCAATGACGATACTAATGGTATATATTTGTTTATCCAAATCAAGCCAAACATGTTCGTTTGTCCAGTGATTGAAGCGCCGAATCCCTGATACCATGGAAAAAGAAGCCCATCCTTGCCTTTATACACCTCGTACACCAAACAGCAAAATTGAAACCAAAATCATCATCCCTTCGCCCCTCTCTCGCCTGATTCCATTGTACAAAAAGTGCACAAATAATATACACCCCATCATTCCCTATCAAGGGAGAGAATGAGCAAAGAAAACCGAATGCCAAACACAATGTACAGAGCAGCAAATTCCAAAAGAGTAACTCCATTCTTTGTTTTTGCCGTAAAACGCCATTTCGCAGTGGTAGTCGCGGAAACAAATAGCTCAGCAGCCATTACACCTCGTCCTCGGCGCCCTTCCCAAGCATAATAAGTGTTCATCACCGCTAAAGCTGGCCCTTGATTCCCCTCTCGACCGTCAAGTCAAGCCCCCGTATTCGAAAACAACATTAGTGGTGTACAGGCATAACGTCCATTTTATCAAAGGCGCGCGAGCAGCTAGGACATTTGCGCATGCGGTTGCTAATGCGGTCGTCCACGCACTTGCTGCAAAAGAGATGACCGCAAGTCTTGAGCGCCGTGTTCTTAAAGTTATTTCGGCAGATGCTGCAAAGGGCAAATGTTCGCAGCATCTCTTCTTCTTCCGATGAATTGCTCAAAGCCTTGCTTCTCCAGTTGTCCCGGTCCTTTTGCGCATGCTCGATTCGCACCTTGAGCTTTTCCACCTCGGCTTCTTGCTGGATATTTCTCTCCTTGACAATTGCTGATGCTGAATCTTTCGACTTTACTAAGCTCGTGAGGTCGGTAATCTGCTTATTCAAAGACTCGATTCGGCGTGTTCCTTCAAGTGTGGCAGACTCCATCTTCTTATTCTCTGAAACCAGAGTTGCGTTTGTTAGACGCAAATCGCCCATTTGCTTTTCCAAGTTGCCGAGTAATGTGCGATTCTGCGTCTCTAAATCCTTTAATTGGGCAATAATCTCCGCGCTCTTACTGTTTTGATGGCGCAAGGATCGGATTTCGTTATTTCGCGTATCGGCGTCTTTGCGAGCCGCAAAGTACTTTTGATCCGCTTTGTTTTTTTCGGCAATGAGAAGCTGTATCTTCTCCTCTAGACCGTCAAAGTCCATAACCCTCTTCTGACCCAAATCCCTCATCCTTTTAAACGCCTTCTCTATCGAAGGTAGTTCGTCGTTAATGGCCTGAAAATCCTTTTCCAATTTTTTGTAGCTTTGTCGAAGTTCATCTTCAGTCATTGTCGAAAGATCTGCGGTCGATTGCTCAGCGTCGGAAGGCTTCAGTCTCGCAATTTCCGACTCCAGAGCAGAAATACGGTCTTCTTTGGCGGCCACGAGCTCCTTCATGTGCTCAAGGGATTGCCTCTCCTGCTCCATGCTGGCCTTTCGTTGCGTGTTCTCGGCAAGAATCTCATCTCGCGCAGATCGAACACGGGCGAGGTCTTGATCTCTTGCAGCAATGTCCGCCTCCAATTCTTGAGTGACCTGACTGGCATCAGCTTCAAGCTGTGTTCGAAATGTTGTTCGCTCGGACTGTAGCTTTTCGGCCTCTTCTCGAAGCTGCTTATTTGTCGCCTCCAGATTGTTGATACGTTTGATGAGCTCCTCATTTTGGCCCTTGAATTGCTTGAAGACGTCCGTTCTGATGAAATCCTCGTCTGACCAGGATTCGCGTTTAGCCTTCCATGTCGAGTTCTCGTCTTGCAAGGTTCGTATTTCCCTAAAGAGATTGTCCAGTTGTTCTTTCTGCTTGGCAGCCGCGGCAGTGGTTTCCTCATATTTGAGGAGAAGCTCTGCGCTAGTCCCAATTGAAGGTACAGGCTCCTCTGAGCCTTCTTTGGTGGCGGAGGGGGGTCGTGTGGCATTCGCGAATGCTTGCTGTTCCAACTTCTGCACCTGTGAACTCTTGGCACGGTCCAGCTTTTTCTCGGCCTTGAAATAACGTAGCGTCGCAGTATTGAGCTGCTCTGATAAGGCATCCTTTTCGCTGTTTAGGCGATCCAATCTGAGTAAATATTCCTTTTGAGCGGCGAGAAGCCCCGTTATTTTTCCTTCGAGAGCCGACGTCTCGGGTTGAACTTCCCCTCGAAGCGCGGCTATTCGCTGAAGCAGATTTTCTGTCTTGTTCCCGATGGTCTTCCCCTTGTCCTGCAAATGGCTTTGGAAGTGTTGTAAATCTTTGAAAGAAACGCTGCTTAAAAATGGAGGGCCTGAGAATAACCATTAGTCACCACGTCGATGTTACCGGTAAGGTGGATTGGCTTACCATCGAGTTTCTTGTTCGCAGCAGAAGCGTCGGCTAGCAACTCAATTTCGTCGAGAACCTAACAGCATCGTTAATCCTATGTCATCAAAATTGCACCAATCATCACTTACTTGTTGCCACCAGGCATCGATTATTCTTATATGATCGTCATGATGTACGGCTCGTTTGTGTACTTCTTCCAATCGCGATTCAGCCGTGGCGGCCCTGCGACTATATTCTTGCATTTGACGGTAAATGGCGCCCTTTGTATATACCTGAGAGGAAAAAAAATTAGTATTCAAGGATAGTGCGATGAGTCCTGCTTTGCCCTTGATGGCATTGCTGCAATCGGGTCGCGGTGCGCGGGGGAAGCAGGCATGGGGCGCGAACGGGCGCGCGTGGCACGCAGGCTACGCAAACTCGTCGCAAGACGGACGCCATCCGAGCGGAAATGGCAGGAAAAGAACATTTAAGGTGTCGCTATTCCTTGTACAATCATTTCCAGGCTGTGCAGAGCGCAAATGCATCGTGTTGGGTCCGCAGAAAGGTGTCGCGCGACACTTACTTCAATCCAGCTCTCCTCCTTCATCTCAGGGGCCTCGTCTTTGGTCTTGGATCCATTGACAGCAACCCTCTTACTTGGCGGAGCGAGGTCATCGGCGCTGCCAACGGCAGGCCTCTTCCTGTCCTCCATCTTGGCAGTCGTGGAGAGACGAGGCGACGTCGAGGGGGTGGTCACTGCAGGCATCAGAAGAGCGCCAATAGGGGGTGCCTTATTGATCGCGCTGGGGAGCTGTAGAGCGAGCACTTGGGATAAAGATGCGATATGCAACCAAGTCTCGTTCCGTAGCCGGCCGTGCAGGCGATCATCCACCGAATCGTGAAGGCGTGGATGGTGGTGAGGCGAAGGTGATGACAGCCAGGAGTTTGAAATTTCGAAGCTGGCTGGCAAATCAAAGTTGCACCGCTGACCCACTGCTGCAGTTGGGAAGCGCACTAGCCACATTTAACCGTGGCTTCTTATCGCCTCCCTGCTCCGGCTAAACGTCGTGTAAACTTTGGTATCGTTGAACGGCGAAGCCGCCAAGAATTTCGAGTGAGTGGCATCTGAAAGTCGTTGAAAGACGAAACAGCCAAAGCCTGCTCGACATGTAACACGAGGCCCTTTGCCCAAGACAACAATTTCGATAGCGCACTTTCCATCACTCGGTCACAATGAGTTCCATGTTCAAGAAAAAGGGCGCGCCCGCCTTCAAGCCCAAAATCCCGTCGGCCAGAGCGCGTCCAGCTGCGCCCGCGCCCGCGCCAGCGCCAGCACCTGCACCGGTCGTGAAACTTATTGAGCCCCCGGTAGCAATTGACGACATCGTCGCGGAAAAGCCTGTCAAGGCTTCAGAGGTCCAGCAGCCCTTGAAATTGGTTCCCGAAACTCAGACTCCTGATGAACCAGCTGCGCCTGAACAGCCAAGACGGCGACGCCGGTCAAGCGCTGGCTCGACGTCCACAGCCGTACAAGATGCGGCCACGTATGAAGCATTAGCCGAGATCGCGAGAAGCGACGCCGAGACCATCTCAAAAGACACTCCCGTAGAACCCCCCAGCCAGGTTGTGCAGGAATTCGACAGTGTACCGGCCACGCAGCGTCAAACTAGACAAAGGCGAGCATCGCAAGCCGCACAGCCGAAGCCGACAGTCGAGACACAACAGCTTGAAACACCGCCATCGACAGATCAACAAATATCCACACCAGCCTCGGAAACACCATCAGAGGCGCAAGCCGAGGCTCCCGCCACCGCTACCCCCAAGGCCACGAGGCCAAGACGTCGAGCAGCCGCAGCTACCGAGGCGGCTGGCGAAGACGGCGAGGTATCCACCGCACGACCGAGAAAACGAACGAGAAAGAATGCTGCTGCTGCCGCCGACGGTGAAGCAACGCCCGCCGCTCCGAGATCAAGGAAACGAAGCGCGGCGGCAGCTACGGGCGAAAAGGCAGCGCCGCACCCGCGTCGGGCTCGGTCAACCACACCTGACGACTCGGAGAATAGAATGGTGGACTTGCAGACGTTGAAAATGTCGGATCTCACCCGCGACTTGCACATTGGCAAAAAGTTTAGCCGGCACGACGAACTCCGCGAGCGCGAGCGCAAAGCCCGCGTGCAAGCCAAGCTCAACAAGACGGGCCTGACTCCCAGCGGCGACGGCTCGCGGTCCGAAACGCCCCTCGCCGAGCCGTCGCCCGGCGTCAAGGACGGGACGCCCTCTGGCGCCGCGACGCCCGGGGACGCCTCGGCACCCAGCGGCGGCGGGCCCGCGCCCGCCGGTCCACAGTTCCGCATCGTCGACGGCCAGATTGTCGTGGACCAGAGCTCGCTGGTCATGGACCGGCACGCGCGGGCGGCCGCGGCGCACGCGGGCGAGGATATGGAGACGATTGAGGAAAACGACTTTACGCGGCTCATCACCTCGAGCTCCTTCATGACCACGTCCAAGCTGCGCGGGCCCAACATCTGGACCGACGACGAGACGGAGCTCTTTTACCGCGGCCTGCTCATGTTTGGCACCGAGTTCCAGATGATCTCGCACATGTTCCCCGGCAAGCAGCGGCGCCACGTCAAGCTCAAGTTTAACCGCGAGGAGCGCTGCAACCCGGCGCGCATCGACGCCGCGCTCGTCGGCGAGAAGACGACCAAGATGGACATTGAGGAGTACAAGACGCTCACGGGCGCCAGCTTTGAGCCCGTCGAGTCCATCATGGCCGAGCAGCGCAGGATTGAAGAGGGCTACGAGGCGGAGCGGAAGCGCATCGCTGACGAGCAGGACGAGCTCATGCGCAAGAAGCGCGAGGAGCTCTTTGCCGACGACGACGCGGCCGCGGCCAAGAAGAAGGGCAAGAAAAAGGGAAAGCAAAAGGTGGCGTACGGCCTCAATGGCGAGCCCATTGTCAACGACGCGTAAAGACAGACAGACAGACACACACACATGCATGCACTCGCGGCTGTGGATGTCGCCATGGTGATGGTTCTTGGTATATACTCGGGTTTGGGTCTAATGACAGCGGATTGGGTTGGACGAGTATGACTTTGCATAGGATTCGGCGTAGATGGCTTGCTTCTTTTGGTTGAAGAAGCAAATCTTGGTTATTTTCATTTTTTTTTCTTTTTGCAGCGGTATTGCTGCCTCGTGTACTGGCTTGTATTGGAATTCATACCCTGCTGGGCTTTTATTGGGTTTCTACTTTTTTCGTTTTCAATAGAAGAGCCTCTGGTGTGACGATGCCGCCACAGAGATTACGCTCTTCATAAAGGAGGTACGCACATGTACCACACACAGCACCCAATTTCTCGCTGTGCTGCAATAATTTCAAAAAACGTCACACGGCTTAATTCCAGTTATATCAATCACATGTGCCTTTTTTTCCCTTTCCCCAACTCTAGTCTCGTCGTCATTTCAAAGAGCAAGATTGATGAAGAAACTAATACTAGCAATTGATATCGATTTTTTTTTTTTTGCAAAGGTTTAAAGATTTCTTTCTCATTATCGTAAACTAAATTCCACATAACCCCTGTATGACAACTCCTCTATTGGCTCGCAGGCGGCTGCTCGTCTTCGGGCTGGTCGAATAAAAAGTTGGCTGCGAGCTCCTCGTTCTTGTCGCAAGCAAAGTAGGCCTGGATAGCCTGGTCTCTGTCGAAGCCAAGGCGGCACAGCTACACTGATGATTAGCATTTCTATGGGAAAAAAGAGAAGAATGGTAATTCAACATACGCGCTCAATGGCGTCGCGCTCCTCCTCGGTGACAGAAATGGCCTGGGCGCCGGGGGGCAGAGGAACGTCGTCTTCGGCGTCCTCGCCGAGGAGCTGGAGGAAAGCGTCGGGGTTGGAGGCGATGAGCTGGGCAAGCTGAGGGTTGCCAGCACCGAGCTGTTGCAAGATGGGCTCCAGCATCTGGGGCTGCTGTTGTACGACTTGGCGGAGCTGTTGGAACTGAGGGTTCGTGCGCAAGAAATCCAGGTTGCCCAGGTCGGCCGCGGCAGCAGCAGCGTCACCACTGCCAGCGCGCGATCCGCCCGAGCCGCCGTGCTGGGCGGCGAGATCAAACAGGTTGACGCTTCCGCCCTCCTCATCGCCACCGGTCCGTGTCGTCTGAGGGGCGGCTGGGGCAGCAGGAGCGGCAGCAGCGGCCTGGCGAGCCTGCTGCTCCTGCTGGATGTTGTCGGGGATGCCCTGGTCCATGTGTCAGTCGCGTCGCAACATCTTGGGGAGGCTAAAGTTGTGCTTACGGTTAGGAGGTACTCGACGGCTCTATCGGGGTTGTTAAAGGCAGCACGCATGGCAGCCTCAATTTGGCTTCTCTCAAAGCCCATGGCCTCCATGCTCGTGATGGCGGCGGCGCGCTCGGTGCCCATGGTGAGGCCGGCCGAGTCGCCGGCAGCAGGAGCCGCGGTATCGGTGCTGCGGTTGGGAGTCGGGGTGGCGGGGATGTTGGCGCTTAGGCTCGCAGACGACTGGTTGGGAGCAGCTGGGGCGGCGGGAGTGCTTTGGGAAGGTTGAGCTGGCGTTGCAGGAGGAGCGGCGGCCGAGGGCGTAGCAGCGGCTGGCTTTTCCTTGGGCTAGACAAGAAGGCGGATTAGAAGCTTGCGCAGGTTGGAGGAGCAGTGGGAGAAGGTGTCACCTTGTTCACCATGCAGACAACGAAGCCCTTTTCCTCAATGTTGTAGGAGGCGACTGTCTCATCATCCTTTAAAATCTTGCCTAAAAAGTTGGTCAGGAATGGCGGGGCAGTTGGCGCGGGGTTCGGATCGTCCGTCCGCACCTGAGTAGATGAGCTTTTGATGCTTGGGATCCCATCCCTTTTCGGCGGAAATACGTTCCTTGACGGCGGAGATCTATGTTGAAGGCTGTTTAGCGTCGCAGCAGCAGATGGGCGGCAGTCGGGCAGCGAGGAGGGCGAGAGGGAGCGCGACTCGGGGCATGACAGCTTACCAGGTCGGTGGGCTCGACTTCGAGGGCGAATTTTTGCTGCTTGAGATCCTGCGCAAGACGGTGGTCAGCTTGTGGAGGTGCGCGGCATGTCGAGGGGCGTCGGCGGCTGGGTAGCCATGGCAGAGAATGCCTGCTATGGCCCAGCCGCCGATCCTCAAGGTGGCAAAACATACTCTGAAGGTGACCTTCATGACGGGCGGTTATGGGGGCAGCTGGACGGCTGCGAAGAGAGCACACGAGTGTGAAGAATAGCAGGGCGTGGTGAGGATGCCAGAGGAAGAGGTTGCGAGAAACGGCGGTGCGAGGAAGAGACTGCTGGGTTGATTGAGTGTGCAGAAGAGAGGTTCTGACGGGTTGGCGTTTGATGGTGGTGTAATATGGCCTGGGGGCGTTTTTTGATGTGGAGGCGTTCGATTTGCCTTGGTGGGTGCTTGGGTGCTTGGGTGCTTGGGTGCTTCAACCGTGCTTGGATGCCGTTGGCCTGCTGCCTCTTGTGCGGTGGGGAAACTTTGGCCCAGGCAAATCACCACACAATTGTCCGTCTTGCCCGTGTAGCTATTAATTCATGTTTGGAATTGAATACTTGCTGGCACTGGACATGCTGCAGTTTTCACTTGATGGGATCGTCTCTGCGCGCCAACAATGTAATTCACAGCGGAGGCAACCATCATGTACCTCCGAACCTACCTACCTACCGACCTAGGTACCTACCTACCTTAGTACCGACCTAGGTACCTACCTACCTACCTCCTAGGTACCTCCTACCTACCTACCTACCTACCTACCTACCTACCTACCTACCTACCTACCTACCTACCTACCTACCTACCTACCTACCTACCTACCTACCTACCTACCTACCTAGGTACTGTAGCCGCTGCATCTGCTTCCTGTGGCTGGTCATGGCCAGGCACCCGCAGACTGACGAAGTCGTTGCACACGCTGTCACGCTGAGGAGCTCTGGTGGGGCAGCTTCTGCAGCTTCTACTGGTACACCATGGCGTCACAATGCTTATATACCTACGCCCTTGCCAGACTGCAAGCTGAATTACATGTCTAACAACAACCTCAACATGTACAACATTTTCCAAAAAATAAGCATGTATATATATATATGTGTGTGTGTGTATATCACTCAACAAAGATTACCAATATCCCAGTACGCCAAAACCAACCCTAGAATTAAAGTAAGCCTCCCTCCCCTTCAACGCCTTGCTCGTCCAAATCGTGTGCGCATCGGCTCATAAATTCCAAACCCATATAAGTACACTTCAGATTCAGTATGCCACATCTGAAAGGTTATAAAACAACTAAAAATTAAGAAGAAAAAAAATCAAACTCGCGTGCAAAAGAGCAAGCAAAAGAAACCAAAAGCTCTCAAACGCCAGGTCCACTAGTCCAGTGTACAGGACTTCGTAGACTACTGCGATTCGCCGACTTGCGCGGTATCGGTGGCACTTTGCTGTTCAATACCCATTCGGGTACAGGAGGTGTCATTTTCCTTTCCTGCTGACGCACCTCTTCCTTTCTGAGCATCCTTTCTCCATCCATGTCAGCGTCCGCGTGGTGGGCAAACGGGCTGCGCGACATGACCGGCAGGCTCCCGCTGCGGACACGAGGAATGTGTCTCATCGAATCATGCTGCAAGATGATTTGGCTAGCGTCTGGCGCAGCCATGACGCTTGTGCCTGGCGACAGGATAGGCGGGGTGCTGGGAGAGTCTGATCTGAAGAGCGGGTGAATGTGCAGCTCGTTGGGGCTGGCCGGAGCTCTTCCCCGAAAGGCCGGACGCCCAGTCGCCGGGCTGTGGCTGCGGCTGCGCTTGGGAACTGGTCGTGGCGGCGCAAAGTAGAGCATGTTTTCGGGACTGATGCTGCCTCGAGGGCTGCCGGGAATCGTTTCCAGAGTGTATGTGCGGCTGATGGGTGAGGTGCAGACTTCCATGACCGCCTGACGATTGCGCACATCAACTGATGAAGTATCCCAGGTATCAAAACTTTCTTGAGTAGCACTCGTAAGCGTACTAATGTCAGTTGCTATACTGTGCATGCTGTCCTTTGCGTGCAGCAGTCTTGTCCGCGAAGAGGTGTGACGGATGGCCGGTGGAAACGCAAGATGGAGAGGGCTAGACTGCACAAACTTGTTGCGCAACGAGGGCGGTGTGTCTTTCAAGGCAAAAGACTCCTTGGACTCGTCTGAATCGCTTGTTCTTGGTAGTGTCTGGCTATAGCGTATGGACTTGACGTAGGCGGTTGGTGACAACGGCGAAACCTCCCTCGCTGCGAAGAGCTGGCGCGCACGAGACTTTGTTTGGTGCGATTGCGCAAAGTGGATGGCCATCAAGGCAATCTGACTGGTCACGGCGAGGGCCAGCATCACGGAAACAATGATGAAGTTTGATGAGCGGCTGGACCAAACTTGGTCGACGCGGCTGCTGGACGCTCCGATCCAGGCCAGGGTAAGAGCAGCTATGATGAGAGAGATGAGGCTCGCCAATACTCCCACGCCCAAAGCGACAGCATTGTACGGCCGTGAGAGGTCACGTACTTTAGCCATCGCATGTGCCGAGACGAGCCAAGACAGCACAATCAGAAGGGTGCCTTGAAGCGCCGCGCCGGCTATGGCGGTAGCTCTGATGGTGGGGAGAGTTGATGCATTCGAAGCAAGCATGGCAAGGCAGGCCGTTGCGCCAGCGGTGGTGCAAATGGCCAGCCCGGCGAGGATGGCAAAAGCTATTCGAGCCATGGTAACGCCAGGTTTTGTTGCTGGACAAGAGAAAGAATATGTTGGGGGCAAAGAACCGAGACGACTATTGGTGAAGCGGGTTCCCTCACGGCAGGAAAGTGCCGCGAGATATAGAACCCCCGTGGACAAGAAGGCGAGAAAGGGGGGATTTTAATATTGTCGGATGCGAGTAATATATGCGGTACGCGCAACGTCCCTTAATATCGTGGCCGAAATGTTTGCTGTTTATTGTGGTGGTGCCGAGTGGACCGGGCGTGGTTTGACGTGTAAGTGGTGAGCCGCAGCGTTACGAGACGAGACTCGGGTAGCTGCAGATGGTTGCGCAAACAAAGCGGCAAAAGAAGACGTCCAAGTAGTTTCGGTAGATTCAAAAGACAAGAAGAAGAGAAGAAAAAAGTCGAGGACTTGTTCGCTTTGGTGTTTGAGTGTGGTAAATAGGCACAGAACGAGACGAGGATAGAGACGGGCGCAGATGTTGGTTCTGGTAGTAGCGAGTATCAGTGACAGAAAGGTTCAATGCAAAATCAAATTGGCAGTGTCTGGTCTGGTAGGAATAAACAATTGATGGCCTCTATACAATCGGAATGCAGAGTGGCTGTCAACTGAGGCTAGTGTGTTCGCTGTCGCACGATACTGTGCTGTGCTGTGGAATGACAAGGTCAAGATGACAAATCTAGAACTTTTAACGAATGACTGGGTATTCACGACCGAAAAACGCACAATGCCAGAAGAAGAAGAAGAAGAAGAAGAAGAAGAAGAAAAGGCCAAGGCTGTCAAAAGGGCAGATTTACATGGCGGGCGTCATGAGAGGGGAAGAGGCCTTAAGTCTAAATCGAGGAGGGCAGCAGAACGCGTCTCGAGAACCCGGACCTTGGAAGGGGAAAAAAAAAAAAAAAAAAAAAAAAAAAAGGTCGTGCTTGGGATGAATCCACATGCAAGTTTGGACAGAAGAGAAAGGCAGTCAGTGGTAAATAGGGCAAAAAGAGTGTGGTGTGGTGTGGTGTGGTGCTCTGCGCTCTGTTTCGTCCTTGGATGATACAAGCAATCATGTCATGGTGGGGGAGCGCGTGCGAGAGCTGGCCCCCATAATCCATTGAATCAGATGCAAGGAAATCATCCCCAGGTGGTGCCAAGTGTGCTTGGCTTTTGTTCTGTGCTGTCTTGTGACTCTTGTCTCATTGTAATCACGGCTTGCTTGTGGAGGAGGCCCAAGTTGTTGTGCAGCAGCCTGGCGTCAATGGACTGCATTCCAACTTGCATCATCTCGGTCCAAGGCACCCGATCCCGTCAACTTGACAGCATACATAAGCCTTGCAGCAAGTCAACCGCATGTCGAGATGGGTGGCTCTACCGAGTAAGTCCGTGTCCGTGGTCGTGGCCGTGGCCGTTTCAACGCCAAAAGAGTTTCTCTGATACAAATTCAACGGTGGATCGGCGCTATAATCGTTTTTGCGGGCTTGATAATCCCAGCTCAGCTCCGTTGCGACCTCGCCTTGCTTGTCTAGAAGTTACCGTTGGTGGGCGTTACGCTGACCTCTGTCGACGTTGCAGGGCCAACAGCAGCGCATGCTGTCATTGTTTATATTCCCAGAGTCTCAGTCATAAAATATCAATCAAAACACCTTTTTTTTCTTTTTGAGACCTGATGGTCCCGAGGTTGCCCCCATTTTGCTTTTGCAAACCCACCATCCATCTCCATGGGCTATAGGCTATAGCCCAGGTAGGCAGTGATTGGCGACGCGGGCAAAGTTTATTTTTCCTTGACGCGTCGTGAACGCGACTCCACGAACTTGTGTATTTGTATCGTTATTTGTTTACATGGCCACCTTTTTCCTTGCTGCTTTTTCAAAGTAAACAATCATGTCTAGGTAAAGTCATGTCTGATGACAGAGACCATGTAAGGGATGGAGACGGCAGGCTCGGCACATGGTGCTGACAGAATATAAGTCATGGTATCCGTACTGGTCTTATTATATACATACTCATTTTGCAAATCAATAATCTATTCGCTACTTGGTCCAGACTCCACATGATATTCGTGCTATCAAGACGCATAAAAAACATGCTCCCACTTATTTCCGAGCCTCCGGCAAACCAAAGTATTCTAATTATTATCCGTATACCAGTAGGCTTTGATTAAAGGACTACAAAGACGTCACATTTTCATCTAGACATTTGCAAAGGCCATCTGATTCCAATTCGTATTCTCGCCGCACGTCCACAGTTAGGGTAAACCTTGATGAAATGGCTTCAACATGGGAAAACGGTGCCTCGGGGCTCGTGAAAAAAAAAAAAACTTGTTCTCACGCGTGAGTAATCCTAGTAGCTGTTCCTTTCTATTTTGCAATCATCAAACGTTCAATTTCTATTCCAACTCTACGGAGCTGCATCGCCCTTGATTCTCTTGACACTTGATGCGCCAAAAATAGAGGCAGTCACTCGTGACGCACGGCCCGTTATATATGACCCCAGCAGGCTATAACAATTACATCATCTCGAGAGACCTGCCTGCCTTCACGGTGCCATGTCTATGCAGTGACCAAACTCTGCGATTTTCTTCACCTCTCTGTGTTGGGGTCCCGGCCTTGACCATGATCGGCCTTGACCATGTTCGCCGTTGTTTATATACTCTGACATGACGACGTTGCAAGCTAGTTTCACTCATCATCACACCTCTTGTCAACTTCATTCTCGTGCTTCATCCAAAATCTCAGATCATGTCTTACAATCGTATTGCCGTCTACGGCCATCGCGGCCGCTTCAGTTCCAAGATTCTCTCCGCGCTCATCGCTTCCGGTGCACTAATCACGGTTCTGTTTCGTCCCGGCTCGGATGTGTCCAGTTTGCCACCAGGCGTTCCAAAGATTGAAGTCAATGTCCTCGACGAAAATGCGTTGGTCGCGGCATTGCAGGATATCGACATCGTACTGTAAGACTAAAACACACAATTATGAAAGCTCCCCATTTCTCATCACTTTCTTGCCAGGTCTCTGGTTGGGGATGAAGGCATCGACCGCGAGCTAGGCTTTGTCCGAGCTATTCCTCAGACTGGGGTCAAGTTGTTCGTGCCCTCTGACTTGGGTCTTCAATACGACCAAGAAGCATTGGCAATTCCCGTCCTCCAGAAGAAAACAAAGGTTCGCGAGGCCACCAGGCAAGCCGGTATCCCATTCACGGTGGTTCTCATTGCAAATTTTGCAGAGTTCACGCTCGGTTCCATGTGGGTTCATCTTCTGCCGCCTGCGCCGAGTTTGTTCTTGACTGACAAGTTTGGGACCTTAGCGTAATGGGAGTGGACGTTGAAGGAAATAGGCTGCTTTATATGGGCAATGCGGCCAAAGAAAAAGCGAGCATGTGGTGAGTCCCAAGAATTCCTCAATGATATGATTGCAAAAAAAAAGAAGAAAAAAAAAAAAAAGCGAATACACGGCTCACCTCACGGTCCGAGCCAGCACCGTCGATTATGTTGCCGCTGCGTACGTCTCAATCTTCACTACAAACCCCGTCTCCGAAATCAGTAACCGGGCCATCGGTCTTGTCGAGCTCGCTCCCACAGGCCAAGAGATTGCTGCAGCGCTCGAGAAGAGACACGGTCGGAAGCCCGACATCTTCAGACAAAGCACCGAGCAGGTCACGGCAGAATTCTTGGCCCGCCTTGATTCCAACCTGCCCGCAATCGCTCCGGCGTGGTACTGGCGCAAGCTCTGGGGTACAGGCGATCTGACGAGACTGCTTGGCTCCGATATTTGGCATGTTCCTAATGTCCGCAAGGCCACCTTGGACGACCTCATTGTCAAAGGAGAGGTGGACACTTACCGGGATCTGAGCAGGGTTCTGCCGATCCTTGAAGAGGCCATGTTTAAATAAGCTCTCGTGTGTTCAGGCTCTATCCTCATCTCTGCACTGCATCTTACGGAACTCGGGCCGACGCGAACCTAACGTCTAGTAATGCCGGTCTTTCACTATACTAGATGTTGAATCTAAACCTGGAAAGCAAAACTAGACTACATGTTGAATGTGGAACTATACACGACAACGGGAACACAAACCCTTTTTTTGCCCCATTTCCCTCCGATAGTTGACACAACGTCCTATCTTGTAGTTCGGATAGAACGCTTGGGGGAAAGATCCTTTTATCATCCTCAGCTACACAAATTGACTTGTTAGAAGTAATCCAAGCAGCCTTGGACAAAAACTGACAGCTCAGTGCGCCGACAACAAGAACTTTCCATCCATGCACCTGGTAATTGTACCCCAATCAGCACCCGGGTTGCCCTTTGCCTCAAACACGCACTGCGCAACCTGGATACGACATTCATTTTCATACATGCCATATTTCCCTTTGCCGTCCGGGCCAGCGGCGCAAAGCTTAGCCTCCATCACCCGGGGATCAGGTTTGCTAGTCGACAAGGTTCGCGCAGCAGGAGACACAACAGGCTCCGATGGTGATTTTGTTTTCAAAGAGCTAAGAGGAAACTTGCCATCCCAACCAACTGCGGCACCATTCTTTTCCATGAACTCAATCGCGTATTCCTCTAGTGTCTTGTCCTTGTACTTGGCCAAGTTATTCCGGTCTCCAGCAAGCTGCGGCTGTCCGGGGCTTGCGGCCAGCGAGTCGTATTTATGGTTATAGTCAGGATTGACCGTCCACTTCTTGTCGGGATATTCGGCAGAGAATTTTTCGAAATCGTGAAACTGGAAGACATGTGCCGCTGTCAACGTCTCTTTCAGGGCGCCTTTTGACATGGGCATCCACGCTTCAATCTGGTCGTAGGGAATACCCCACATTGCAGAATACTCTTCTTCGTCCCCGAACAGGAGCCTGAATCCTGAGCCATTCAAGTCAATCATATTTGGCGTAGGATGGACCTTGTAGATCCAGCCGTCATTCCGGCCTCTCACGCTGTAGCCAAGAGCTACGCCGAACGATCTTGTCGTGGAAACATATACAGTACGACTGTGTCCCCTATGATGTGACAGCAGGCCAAAGGTTCCATTGGTAATCCGTTCTCCCTCTTCCCGAGGGATGAAACCTCCTTGCGCCTTGATATCCTCGGGGGAACTGCCACTGCCCCGGTAGAGTACGCTCGGAAGTGCCTCTTGTCGCTGTTGTAAAGAAATGTAGTCCTCTAGGCCAGAAAGATTGCCTTCGGGTATATCAAACCGAAATGGCCTTGTTTCGGTATCTGCTTCAAGCGCCAAGTTGTTCTCTGGTACTTTCAGCGCAGCACAGTGAGCTGGAATGACGGAATAAGCGAGTGTCGCCGCCGCCCAAGACCATGCCTTGACCATATTGTCTGATTGCTTCAACAGAAATCTGAAAGGACTGTATTTTATCAAAAAGAATGTTTGAAAATCGAAATACTAGACTATTCAATTTCGTTTAGGAAAGGGAAGCTCGAGAGTTTTTATAGGAAGCATATTTAGATTTCTATTATCTGATAAACACCCTACAAGGCAATACGAAGTAGCATTTGAATTTCATTAAACAAACGATACACTGCCACACACCCACCGCATTCGCTATAGGGTTGTTATGCCCATCTCGGCACGACGCAGTCAAGAAATGACTCAGCGATCGTGCCATAGCCCGCATATAAATGCAGGCAATAGTTTCCTAAATAGCTAGTTTATGAGAATCAACCATTTATTCACCACTTCTATCTGCACTTGGTATAACTAGTCCTAGTGAGGAGCAGCCAAGCGATCCTGTTCACTACTAATCATAGTCTTAAACAGAGGCTTGTTAATACTGACAAGCTACCAGTCACTTTTGTACGACAGAACGTTAGTACTGGATGACCAGATCTCTGGTCCAACAGAGGCCGTCGGGTTACGGTGGCCTCGTGGCGCGAATGCGGTGGGTGTGTGGCACGTGTATCCATCTGGGAAATTAAAGTGAACTGTACATTCATTCATGACTCGATATTTAGAAGAAAGCAAAGGTAAAGTATAGTCAAGTTGAAGCTTGAATATGAACGGTAATGCACGAGAATCACGACGAGGGTTCGTTTCAAGGATGACTTTTCCATTGACGATTAGGCGCCCATAGACACGGGCAGAAAACGGTGCTATGCAGGCTCAACATCGATTCGACGGCTATTGAAAAGGTTTCAGAAGTGGCAGCTACATTTACAGTCATGACATAGGTCTCAATGCATACCCTTGCACCGTGATGGCATGGCTTTCACTCGCATCAGAAGCCAGCTCCATTCCGTTATCCCGCTTCGTTCATCCGAGGTGACAAAGTCTCTTGCGCTTCTTCGATTGTTCTTCTAGTTTGATTCTAAGAGCTCTGCTTTCTGAACGCTCGGTGTCTCTCAATCAAAGCTGTACAATCCCAGTTATAATAATACGGATACTACTTGACTCTTTACCTATAGAGCTACGGTGAATAATTGTATCTTGATGGTTATATTAAATGCCATTATACTTGGCATAATAATATAGTATATTGCGCACGCGACTCATGCAAGCAATTCGCTGAATAGTCCTAACTATTTTCTATGATAGTCGAGGAGGAGTGGCAGGCTATCAAATGTGTGATGACGCATAGCAAAATCCAGCGCCGTTCCGAAAAAAAGAGACCTTGATAGTCCGCTTGCATAGTCGCCGCGTGGTCCGTTCAGTCCCGTCGGTCGCCTATTGATAGTTACCGTCGGCCCCGTCAGTACGTCGGTACGTCGGTCCAGACGATAGCGTCGGTACCGCCCACGACGTCAGTACCGTCAACGACGTCGTCAGACTGACTAGCTAATAAGGACGGAAGATGGCCGAGGTGCTATGCTAAAAAATGAAATTCGTGATGAAAGACTAGCAGTCTTATGACCGGGTTATGATTACATTTTCTACCGTAATCGCATTTCAGATTTCGTGCTGGCTCTACTGGTAGATGTCCCACAGTGTATTATTACCTACGGTTACCCGACGGGTACGACGAGCCGTCTTAAGCTCCAAAAGAGTTAATAATATGGGCTGACCCCAGGCGGGGCTCTCACGGCGCTAAAACCAGGACGCAAAAGCAAAAGATGGAACCACCAATTACTTGGTGGATTTATCAGGCCTTGTACGGAGTATGTACTCCGTATTCATACATTACTTGGTGGATTATCACGCCTTATATTCATAGCTCATAGCTGGCCGTTGAACCAAAATCCCAGCAAAAGGATTCGCAACAACAAGTCGACCACTTGTTGCCTGGTTACACCTACAAGGACGCGCCCGGACCTCGTCGGGAACGTGCTGGGCATATCCAGCCCGCCCATAACAGTTCGAGGTGGCATCAGTAGTGACAGTTGCAAGAGCAAAGTCCCTGATTGTGGTGTAAGCCACATTCACACATCGGTAACGTGGCATGCATATGTGCAAAACGTCCCGACGGCTGTGCTATCCGATAGCTAATGTCTTCAGTCCATCTTAGCACAGCTTGCTCCGTGGCGTATCATCTTAGCGGGCACTTTCCAGAATGAGGCACGCATTGTGTCCTGATGAGCTCTGACGAACGGATGGAGCAGCATGTTGCAGAAGACACGTTTCTAAAGATGAGTAACTTACTTACAAGCTTGAACGCAAGCCTATATTCCAATAGTATATTATCAATATAAACTAATTAGATATGATGCTTGGCCTTATATCTAGACGATCGTAATATCTAGATCAACTGTAGAGATAAAAGTAACAAAGACTAGAATAATATCTAGAGTAAAGTAATTAGAATTAGCTCAATAATATCTTGAATTCATTTTGCGAGGGAGAACTGTCACGATACTATGAATCGTCCATGCGAACTAGACGACATCACCATTTATTAGTTAAAACTCTCCTGACAATCCTGGCCGTTAAATTCTAGCGTGCTGCGGTTAGGGTTCCTCTTCACAACAGTGCTCTGGGAACCCGGCACTAGACAAAGATCCAAGTTCCGATTCACATTATTTTCCCCACCACTACGCATATAGTAATGCCCTGCATCGGGCGGCGGCGGCAAAGCCTTATACTTAGGGCATCCGATCTGGAGAGTTCCCGCATTGACATCATGGACCCTCCAAGCAGGCGACTTACTGAGACAAAGTGCCGTTTGCGACATTGTCTTGACCAACCCAACTCTTTCACCAACCACGGACAATAAACAATCCAATCTCAAATTAAGAAAAAGAATGACAAAACCCAGAGTCATTTATTGGTTTCGCACAGACTTGCGATTGCATGATTCTCCGGCTCTCAAGGCTGCTCTGGACCTCGACCCTGAAGTACTATGGCCGATCTTCACCTGGGATCCTCACTACGTGTATCGGGTGCGAGGCGGACTCAACAGATGGCAATTTCTGTGAGTAGACTTTCATGCAGAGATCAACTCTACGGGGGATTACAATATATTGACTAGTCTTTTTTTTTTTTTTTTTTTTTTTCTTTTTATCCTTTTCTTTCAAAATTATTTTTTC
>JAEIJG010000322.1:0-32904 GCA_037289395.1 Beauveria scarabaeidicola | reverse complement strand
TTTAATTAGAGGAATCTTATTATATTAAATCTAGTTATAATATTAATAATATAAAGTACTAGGGTATTTAAGATATAAAAGATATTTATAATAACCTTATAGTTAAATTTATAATCCCCTTTTACTAAGAATTTAAATCTTCTTAATATCTTAATATTAAGCTAGTAGTACTAGTAGATCTTAGTTAACTACTATAGTATATTATTATTAAATTCTTTACTAGCTTATCTTAGAAGGTATTATAGTCTTTTTATTAAGGGGTAATTAAATTAATAATATAATCTCTTTAGTTAGATTATTAATAAATAAAAAGTTATTACTTTAGTTATTAATAGTAGTTATTATAAATATCTTTAGTATTAAATTATTATTACTTTAATATTATCTTAGATTAAGAGGTTCTTTAGGTTATTAAACTTAATATATAGCTTATTTATATCTATATATAATAAGAAGAAAGGGGTATATTTATTAAGGATATAAAATTCTAATTTACTAAATATTAATTAGATCTTTATTATCTTAATAGTATTAAGGCTACTATTACTAAAGTTAACCTAGCTAGGAGTAGTATTCCTCTAGATTAAGGTTTCTAGTATTAATTTTATTAGTGCCTAGGCTTATAAGAGGCTTATTATTAAAGATCTAGTAGCCTTTATATTAGGTAAGATACCTCTAAAAATCTTATTTAAATATTATATAATTAGCTAAAGTGGGGTATTATTTTCTAAGGTCTCTATATATTATAGGATTATATCCCTAATTATCTCTTTAAGAGCCTTCTTAGGGGCTTTACTAGTTAGCTTATAGTAAACTACTATATATTATAATACTATAATTAGAGCCTTTAGCTATATAGGTTTATTAGTAGTTATTATAAAGCTCGCTATTAGTATTATCTTTACTATTAAGAAAAATACTCCTCTATATACTTTATCTCCTTTATTATCTTCTTTATTATCCTTTTCTTTAGTTATTTTATTATTATTATCTAAGGTATTAACTTTTATTACCTAGAATTATTAGATTAAGTAGTTTTTATTATTTTCTTTACCTTTTATACTTATAAGGAATATCTAGTAGTATTTTTCTTTAGGCTTACCTTAGTAGCTTTAGTTAGCTATCTAATATACCTTTTTATTAGCTTATTTCTTTTTTATATAGTATATTAAGAAGTATCTTAGTTTCTTCTATATCTAATATTTCTTATTTTAGATAAAAGATAGTTAGTTATACCCTCTTTAACTTAGGTATCTAAAGGGTTTAGTTATTCTTTCCTAGCTTAGTTTAAAGTTACCTTTATTATAGAATTAGTAGTTAATAAAGAAGGCTTTATTATTATATTCCTTTTTATCTTACTATACTATTATAGCTTATAGTAACTCTATATAAAGTATCTTAAATATTAAGGCTAGTAATAGAATTACCCTTTTATAGGCTTTTATACCTTTAACTATAATAAAAAGAGTCTAATATATCTCCTAGTTAGCTTCTTATTTATTTTTATTTAAATTTATCTTAGAATATAGATCTTTAATTTAATTAATTATTAGTTAAATATTTTTAATTATTATTTTTATAAGGTTATTATAAAGAAATTTTCTTAGTCTAATATTACTTTATTAGATAAATCTATCTCTTTAGACTTAGTCTAGCTTAAAATAAGGCCTTATAGCTTACTTTATCTCTTTATATTTAAGGTTATTTTCTATAAGTATCTATAAATAGAAGGCGCTTATAGTTTTTATTAGAATTAATAAGAATACTTTATAAAAAGCTTTATTTAGTATATTAAGGTAGGTATATTTATCTTTAAATATTTATATAAAGTTAGTAAAGAACTTATCTCTTATATTACTATATTTCTTAGCTTTTATAAAGCTTTAGATAGCCTTACTAACTTTCTTTAAGGGGTCTTATTTAAAGTAAAAAGAAAGGGGGATTATAATATAGTCTTTATTCTATTTATTCCCTTATATAGCTCTACCTCTAGGTTATTCTTCCCTTCTAGGGTTATATCCTAGTAGTATTAGCTATTAATAATAATTTCCCTTATTAGTTTATTAATAATAAGGGTTAACCTTAATAAGGTTATCTTTACCTTAATTAATATCTTCTTCTTTATCTTAAGAGTTATTTAGTAGGTATAATATATTTAAAAAGCTTAATTTCTTTAATACTTTATTATTAATAATAATCTTTTATTCTTCTAAGGTCTTTTATATTATCTTAGGTCTTAAAGTAATATCTTTTTTAATAGTTATTATAGATTAGTAAGATAATCTTAATAATCTTAAGGATCTTAAAGATATTTAGTTTAATCTTTATATAAATAATTTATTATATTATTTATAATTATTATCTTTCTTATCTTATTAGGGGAGTCTATCTTATTTAGTAACTTTAGATAAAGTATTTATAATCTTAATATTTAATCTTTTATAGATATAGACTCTTTTTACTTATAATATATTTCTAGTTACTATTTAGATCTCTTTATCTATATTATTAAAGATTCTTTTTAATTAGTTTAAATAGGTTAATTAGAAGTATTTATATATAGTTACTAGTATATTTATTATTAGGTTATTCTTATAGTAGTTAATTAGGTATACCTTTATACTATTAATTTCTCTTAAGTATTATTCTAGGTTATTATAAGTATCTAATATCTTTAAAGGGTATAAGGCTTTATCTATTATATACTAGAATTAATATACTATAGTATTAGTTACTAATTACTAAGGGCTCTTAGCTCTAGCTTTATTATTTAAAATAAGGGTTTCTAATAGTTTATCTATTATTACCTTTATTCTTAGTTTAAAGGCTAATAGGGTTAGTATTAGAACTTTTAATTTTTAATTTAATTAGCTTTTATAGTTATATATTATTATTTTAATATATATTCTATCCTCTTAATTTATAAGGCACTAATTTATTAAGAGGTATTATATAATAGTATTATAATTATATTAGATAATAAGGAGAGAATATATTAGGCTTCTCTTTCTAATTTATATAGTGCTAATTTATTAAAAAAGGGGTACTATTAGTATCACAAGGGGTTATATAGTATGATATATAGGGTTCTTAGTGTTAATGTTCTTACTTGCTTAGGGCTATATTTGCCCTATTAAGAGTTATAGGTCTATTATATAGTTATAGGTTATTTAACATAGCGAGCTAATAAGAGCGCTATATTTAGTGGCTATAGCTAGTGGCTATAATACTAGTAGTCTTTCTCTTTTAAGGCTAAAAATCATTAAATTCCTTAATTTAAGCTAAATTAGCTTAATTCTATTAAAAATATAATAAAAAGTAGATTCTTCTAATATATATATATCTAGTATATCCTTCTTCTACTCTATACCTCTATACCTCTATGCCTTTATACCTTTATACCTTCTTTTTTAGTTATTATTCCTTTATATTATTATAAGCCACCTATCTCTATATCCTAATATTAATCTTATTTATATTAATAAGGCTTTTAAGTATTAGATTTAATAATACCTTTATTATAGTATTAGCTAGATTATAGCTACTATTAATCTATCTTATCTTATATACCTCTTTTTATTTATATAATTATTAGAGTATTATAATATTAATTATAAGTTATTTCTCTTTTATAGTGCCTAATTTAACTAGGTATTTATATAATAAAAAAGAATTAGTTATTAGAATTATTAGGATCTTTAGGAGGCTAAGCCTCTTAGTTATTATTACTAGTATTAAATTAAAGGTATATATAATATCTACTCCTTATATTATATTATATAATTTACTTACTAGGGCGTTTTATATTACTCTCTTTAATTTTATTAAGCTATATATAATAATATTATCTCTTAAGAAGCTCTAGTTATTAGCTTAATTCTTATTACCTAAGATAATAATATAACCTAGCTAGGAGCTTAAGTTTTTATTATTAGTAAATAATTTATTAATAAAGGTAAAGAGCTTAGCCCTAGTAAGGTTAATAGGGATATATTAAAGCCCTCTCTTTATATTATCTATCTACTATTATAGATAATAGTAAAGCTATTTAAAATTATTATTATTTAGCTCTTTTTACTAGGCTATTATAAAGAGGTTATAAGTGGCTTTTAGCTAGTAAATAGTTAATAAGTATACTCTATAAGCTTATTACTCTATATATTCTTATTTTATTATTAGAAGAGTTAACCTATTAGCTTACCCTTTTTAGGTAACTATAATATAGTTATTAGAGCTTAGGGTAATTTAGTAACTATTAAAAAGTAGTAGCGTTTCTATTATAAGGAATTCCTTTAGTTTAGTAGTAAATCTAGTAGTTATAAGCTTCTTATCCTTAAGTTAGGTAAAATTCTTATTACTTAGGCTTATTATATTATCTATTTATATTCTTATAAGGCTAAATTTATTACTTATAGAGATTATAAGGTATAGATTAAAGGTTAAAGTAATTATACTAAGTTACTTATAATAATACTTTAAGTAGGTTACCTACTAGTAAGTACTTACTTCTAGGATACTATATAAAGGCTTAATTACCCTTATAATTAGACCCTTAAGGTACTAGTTATAAAGCTATTATAGTAGCTTTATAAAGATAACTTATTAGAGTAGGGTATTTAATTATATATATACCTAGGTAATATCTCTTATCTAGAGGCTGATTTTTCTCTAGGTAAGTAAGGGAGCTAGTATAATAAGTAGCCTCTAGCTATTCCTCTAGATTATTAGTAATTCTATTAATATAATAAATTTACCTTAGTTATTATAGCTATAAATTATAAGGCGAGATTTCTTATAAAGCTTATTAGTACCTTTACCTTTTACTTTATATACTATTTATACCTTAAAAAGGTAATACTAACTATATTTATTTTTATTATAGAGTATTACTATTTATGCGGTGCTATTTTGCTATTTATACGGTGTTACGTGTGGTACCTAAATTTATAGGTAAACCCTATATAAATAGAAGTATCTTTTAGATTAGCTACCGCCGCTATCGCCGCCTCTCGTAGAAGCTCTTAATACTCGCTAATTTACTTTAAAAAACGCACCTTTTCACTAATATATATATAACTAGCTGAAAAAGCGTTAATTTAGGTTAAAAGAGCGATAGCGGCGGCGGCGGCGATAGTGGCGGCGGCCTATAGAGTACTACTTAAAAAGATACTTCTAATTCGTACGTAATTTGCCTATAAATTTAGGTACTAACACCGCACAAATAGTAAAACGGCACCGCATAAATAGCAATACTCTTATTATATTATTTAAATTAGAAGATACCTCTATTAAGTAATTACCTAACCTTATTAAAGTTAGATTTCTTAAATAACTAGCTAGGTATAATTATTAGGCCTTTCTTTTATAGCTTAATAGCTAGCTTTTAATTAATTTATTCTTTAATAATAATAAATACCTTATTAAAGAGAGTATTATTAAAAAAAGCTTTTATTAAAAAGGCTTTATTAAATATAGATTTATTATAAAGTATCTTATTAAAGAAAGCTTTATTAAAGATAAATTTAGCTAAGAGGGCCTTATTCTAGTTATATTTATTATATCTTAATTATATTAACCTCCTTAGTACTAGCCCTCTTTCTAATCTCTCTTCTTTTTCCTCTCTTACTATATTTTTATTACTATTAGGTTTACTAGTAATAAGAGTAGTTATAGTACTCTCTCTACTACTTCTTCTAGTAATACTAGGCTTACTAGTAATAAGAGTAGTTATAGCGCTCTCTCTACTACTTCTTCTAGTAGGGGCGCTATTAGTAATAAGGGTAATTAATATACTCTCTATACTATTTCTTCTAGCTAAGGCGTTATTAGTAGTAAGGGTAATTAGTATACCCTCTATACTACTTCTTCTAATAGCACTAGACCTAGGTTTACTAGTAGTAAGAGCTAGGGCCTCTCTTAGGTATAGCTTAATAACTATTAACTAGAAATTAGCTAGGCTATATAGTATATTTAGGGTATATATCTTTTTATATATAATAATAAGTTTATATAGCCTTTACTAGTTATCTTTCTTTTAAAATATAGATACTTTTAATTATAAAAGAAAGCTTTTAATATAACTAGTAACTAAGCTATTTTTTATTCTAAGGGTATTTCTTATTTACCTCTTAATTAAGAGCTTTTTAACTTTATTAATAACTTTCTAGATAGTTTTAGTATAATAAGAGATAGATATATTAGGTAAAAAGATATTAGTTAATTAGGGGTATACTCTAAATACTAGTAAAGTTAGTATAATTCTATTAGGTCTAGTAGTATTATTAATAGCTTTAATAGCTACTTATAATTTCTAGTTAAATATTATATTATTATTTATTTTCTTATTAAAGATTTTATAAGTATAGTAGAAGACTTTATAGTACCTTTTTATTTTACTAATAATATTATAAGCTTTAATAGAGGCTTTATAAGTCTAGATATTTAAGGACTTTATATACTCCTTAAATTTAATAAAAGTAAAGTTCTTACTAGTATTATATATAATATAGTCTAGTAGACTAATATATATATCTATCTAGTATTCTTTAATTATATTAAATATATTTTAAGCCTTCTAGCTAGTTAGTACTAGGAATTAGGTAACTTAGAACACTATAGTAGAATTAACTATATAAAGTATTAGGTATTCTTAAATATAGAAGATATTTATAATTATCTTAAAGTTAAACTTAGGGTTATCCTTAAAGGTAAATTTAAATTAGCTAGGCGTTTATATATTTATCTAATAGTAATAACATACTTTATTAATCTTCTTAATAAATTTAAGATTAAATTCCTTATTAGTATACTTTAGAATTTAGCTTAGTTAATTAATAGAGGGGTATTTAAATTATTAATATAGTTAGTAAAGCTAGGTTTTAAAGAGTATAAAAGCTATACTTTTAGTAGTATTAATTTATTACTAGGGGTAGCCTTATTACCTTATAACTAGAATCTATTTATTACCTTAGATTAATAGGTTATCTAGGTTATTAAATTTAACCCTTATCTTATCTATATTAGTTAATAAGAATAGAAAAGGCGTTAGTATTAATAGAATTCTAAAGTTAATTATTCCTAGGCTTATTAGTATATAAACTCTACCTTTAGATATAGTAGAGCTAGCGCTAAATTTAATAATTAATATAAAGGTATCCTTAATCTTAAGGTATAGTATTATTCTTAGTAATGCCTTAACCTATAGTATACCTACTATTAAGTTACCTAAGGCACCTATATCTAGTAAGATCTCTTAAAAACTCTACTTATAATATCTTAATATTAATATATAGATATTACTATATTCTAGAGTTATCCCTAGGTCTAGTATAGGTATAGTAGTAATATAATAACTATAGCTATTAGGTTAGCTTAGTTAGTTAGCTAATAGAGTATAATAGGTAGTAGAGTTAGTAAGTATAGTAGTAACTTTACCTAGGGTAGGTATATTAGCTATAAGGAAGTTATTAGTAATAGTTATTAATAAGGTAAAGAAATTCTTACTAAGTTTATCTTTATTATTATAGTTATTATTATTAAAGAGATTAGTAGTATATATTTACTTTAGTAGCTTATCTACTTTATTAAGGTACTTATTACTTTTAAATTTAGTTAAGAATAACTAGAACCTCTTCTTTATTAGTAGTAATCTATAGTTCTTCTTTTTAAACTATATATTATAAGATATTATACACTTAGAGTTAGAGTGCTTTATTAACTAGTAGCTAGTTTTACTATATATATAGCACTTCTTAGTATACCCTCTAAATTAGCTAGAATTACCTAGGGTATTATTATAGGTGTTTAGGGCTTATTAGTATTAATTATTATAGGTAGGGCGGTAGCTATTATTATTAACTAGATAATTATAGTATTCTTAATTAGTAATAAAGGCAGCCTAGTAACTAGCGGCCTTTTTCTTCTTATATAAATTAACTACCTACCTAAGCTTAGTAGTAAGGCTATTAAATATTAAGTCTAGCTTTATTAATACTATAGTATAAGCTTTAATATTAATAATAATACTATAAAGAGCCTCTCTTTTCTTATTATTATTATTACCTTTTTCTTAGTTAAGGCTATAGTATAGCTTCTAAATTTAGTTAATAACGTAATTAATATATTTAGTTATAGGCTTACTAGGGCTCTTATTAATAGTCTTCTAAAGGCTAAGGGTATACTACTTAGTATAGTATCTCTTTATTATAATTAATAACTTAAAGTACTACTTAAGGTATAATATAAGGCTATTATAATCTAGCCTAAGGTAAGATAACTACACTATATAGTACTTAGAGGTAGCACTAATTAGTATAATAGGTAGTGCCTTTCCTTATATTACTTCTAGTACTTTAAAGTAACTATATTTATTATAGAAGATATTAAGTTTAATATAAATAAATTTATCTCTCTTACTAGAGTATTTCTTATAATCTAAGTAACTCTTTACTAATTACTTAAGCTTATAAGGGATATTAATAACTTATAGTTAGCTACTAATATCTTAGCCTTAGCTTTAACCTATCTCTAGTTAATATATATTATTATTAGCCCTAAGGGTAGCTACTCTAGTAGCTATAGCCTCTATTACTCTTCTCTTAAAGATAACTTAAGGTAGCTAGTTATTATCTTATTCTAGTATTTCCTCCTTCTTATATAGGTCCTCTAGTACTTTTATAATTAAGTATCTTAACTATCTAACTATATAGACACTATATTTATATAGCTAGTTATAAAAGCTATAGATAATAATTAGGTTTCCCTTAGTAAAGGTTATTATTATCTAGAGGGTAAAGTCTTTAATAATATATATAAAGATCCTTTTTAGATTATTATCTTTATTTATATAAATAAAATTAATAATAGTATTATTAATTTAGGTAATAATAGTAGTAGGTATATTAATTATTAATAGTTTTATATCTTCTTAATTACTTAAGATAAATTTTATATATTTAGTAATAGTTCTTAGATATATAGGAGCCCCCCTATTATCTATATTCCTATTACCTTATTATAATAAAGATACTATATTAATAGATAAATTTAATAATTTTAATTTCTTATAATAAAATAAGATAATTAAATCCTTTAGGAATTAATAACTTAATAGTTACTAGATCTTTTTTAAGAAGAGGTTATATTTAAGAAAACTCTATAGAGGAGTAATATATTTATAGTTAGACCTATTAAATTAGCTTATTTAGTAGTATAATATTTTATATTTAAATAAAAACTTATCTCTTCTTAATAATTCCTAACTATCTATAGTTTTATAACCACTAATTAGTATTAGTATTATAAGAGGTTATATAGTATAATATATAGGGTTCTTAGTGTTAATATTCTTACTTACTTAGGGCTATATTTACTCTATCGAGAGTTATAGGTCTATTATATAGTTATAGGTCATTTAACGTAGCGAGCTAATAAGAGCGCTGCATTTAGTGGCTGTAGCTAGTAGCTATAACAGGTACTATTTAATCTTTTTAGTTAGTATAAGCTAAGGACTAGTTACCTCCTATATATCTCTTCTAGAGCCTTATTAGTCTATAGTTAGTCCCTAAGGATAACTACTTATTAGTATTATAAGGGGTCGTATAGTATGATATGTAGGGTTCTTAGTGTTGATATTCTTATTTGCTTAGGGCCACATTTACCCTATTAAGAATTATAGGTCTATTATATAGTTATAGGTTATTTAATAATACTAGCTAATAAGAGCGCTATATTTAGTAGCTATAGCTAGTAGCTATAATATTAGTAGTCTTTTTCTTTTAAGGCTAAAAATCATTAAATTCCTAGATTTAAGCTAAATTAGCTTAATTCTATTAAAGATATAATAAAAAGTAGATTCTTTTAATATATATATATCTAATATATCTTTCTTCTACCTCTATACCTCTACGCCTTTATAGCTTTATACTAGGTTCTTTAGTTATCTTCTCTTTATATTATTATAAGCTACTTATCCCTATATTTTAATATTAATCTTATTTATATTAATAAGGCTCTTAAGTATTAGATTTAGTAATACCTTTATTATAGTATTAGCTAGGTTATAGCTACTATTAATCTATCTTATCTTATATACCTCTCTTTATTTATATAATTATTAGAGTATTATAATATTAATTATAAGTTATTTTTCTTTTATAATACCTAATTTAACTAGGTATTTATATAATAAGAAGGAATTAGTTATTAGAATTATTAAGATCTCTAAGAGGCTAAGCCTCTTAGTTATTATTACTAGTATTAAATTAAAGGTATATATAATATCTACTCCTTATACTATATTATATAATTTACTTACTAAAGTACTTTATATTACTTTCTTTAATTTAATTAAGTTATATATAATAATATTACCCCTTAAGAGGCTCTAGTTATTAGTTTAATCCTTATTACTTAAGATAATAATATAACCTAGCTAAGAGCTTAAGTCTTTATTATTAGTAAATAATCTATTAATAAAGGTAAAGAGCTTAGCCCTAGTAAAGTTAATAGGGATATATTAAAACCCTCTCTTTATATTATCTATTTACTATTATAGATAATAGTAAAGCTATTTAAAATTATTATTATTTAGCTCCTTCTATTAGGCTACTATAGAAAGGTTATAGGCGGCTTCTAGCTAGTAAATAGTTAATAGATATACTTTATAAGCTTATTACTTTATATATTCTTACTTTATTATTAGGAGGGCTAACCTATTAGCTTACCCTTTCTAGGTAACTATAATAGAGTTATTAGGGCTTAGGGTAATTTAGTAGCTATTAAAAAGTAGTAGTATTTCTACTATAAGGAATTCCTTTAGCTTAGTAATAAATCTAGTAGTTATAAACTTCTTATCCTTAAATTAGGTAAGATTCTTATTACTTAGGCCTATTATATTATTTATTTATATTCCTATAAGGTTAAATTTATTACCTATAGTGATTATAAGGTATAAGTTAAAGGTTAAAGTAATTATCTTAAGTTACTTATAATAATACTTTAAGTAGGTTACTTACTAGTAAGTACTTACTTCTAAGATACTATATAAAAGCTTAATTACCTTTATAATTATACCCTCTAGGTACTAGTTATAAAGCTATTATAGTAGCTTTATAAGGATAACTTATTAGAGTGGGGTATTTAATTATATATATACCTAAGTAATATCTCTTATCTAGAGGCTAATTTTTCTTTAGGTAAGTAAGGGAGCTAGTATAATAAGTAGCTTCTAACTATTCCTCTAGATTATTAGTAATTCTATTAATATAATAAATTTACCTTAGTTATTATAATTATAAATTATAAAATAAGATTTTTTATAAGGCTTATTAGTACCTTTACCCTTTACCTTATATATTATCTATACTTTAAAAAAGTAATATTAGCTATATTTATCTTTATTATATTATTTAAATTAGAAGATACTTTTATTTAAAAGCTATCTAACTTTATTAAAGTTAGACTTTTTTAATAACTAACTTAGTATAGTTATTAAGCCCTTCTCTTATAGCTTAGTAGCTAGTTCTTAGTTAATTTATTCCTTAGTAATAATAAAAGCTTTATTAAAGAAGGTATTATTAGAAAAAGCCTTTATTAAAAAGACTTTATTAAATATAGATTTATTATAAGGTATCTTATTAAAGAAAGCCTTATTAAAAATAAATTTAGCTAAGAGGGCCTTATTCTAGTTATATTTACTATATTTTAGTTATATTAACCTTTTTAGTACTAGCCCCCTTTTTAATCTCTCTTCTCCTTTCTCTCTTATTATACCTTTATTATTATTAGGTTTACTAGTAGTAAGAGTAGTTATAATACTCTCTCTACTACTTCTTCTAGCGGCACTAGGCTTACTAGTAGTAAAAGTAGTTATAGCGCTCTCTCTACCACTTCTTCTAATAAGGGTATTAGGCTTACTAGTAGTAAGAGTAGTTATAGTACTCTCTTTACTACTTCTTCTAGTAAGGGCGCTATTAGTAGTAAGGGTAATTAATATACCCTCTATATTACTTCTTCTAGTAGTACTAGGCCTAGGTTTATTAGTAGTAAGAGTTAAGGCCTTTTTTAAATATAGCTTAATAACTATTAATTAGAAATTAGCTAGGCTATATAATATATTTAAGGTATATATTTTTTTATATATAATAATAAGTTTATATAGCTTTTACTAGCTACCTTTTTTTTAAAATATAAATACTTTTAATTATAAGAGAAGGCTTCTAATATAGCTAGTAACTAAGCTATTTCTTATTCTAAGGGTATCTTTTACTTACCTCTTAGTTAAGAGCTTTCTAACTTTATTAATAGCTTTTTAAATAGCTTTAGCCTAATAAGAGATAAATATATTAAGTAAAGAGGTATTAGTTAATTAGAGGTATACTTTAAATACTAGTAAAGTAAGTATAATTCTATTAAGTCTAGTAGTATTATTAATAGCTTTAATAGTTACTTATAATTTCTAGTTAGATATTATATTATTACTTATTTTCTTATTAAGGATTTTATAGGTATAGTAGAGGACTTTATAATACTATTTTACTTTACTAATAGTATTATAAGCTTTAATAAGGGCTTTATAAGTCTAGATATTTAAGGACTTTATATACTCTTTAGATTTAGTAGAAGTAAAGTTCTTACTAGTATTATATAGAATATAATCTAGTAGACTAATATATATATCTATTTAATATTCTTTAATTATATTAAATATATCTTAAGCTTTTTAGCTAGTTAGTACTAGGAATTAAGTAGCTTAGAATACTATAGTAGAATTAACTATATAAAGTACTAGGTATTTTTAAATATAAAAGATATTTATAATTATCTTAAAGTTAAACTTAAGATTATCTTTAAGAGTAAATTTAAATTAGCTAGGCGCTTATATATTTATCTAATAGTAATAGTATATTTTATTAATCTTCTTATTAAATTTAAGATTAAATTCCTTATTAATATACTTTAGAATTTAACTTAGTTAATTAATAAAGGGGTATTTAAATTATTAATATAGTTAATAAAACTAAGTCTTAGAGAGTATAAAAGTTATACTTTTAGTAGTATTAATTTACTACTAGGGGTAGCCTTATTACCTTATAACTAGAATCTATTTATTACCCTAGATTAATAGGTTATCTAGGTTATTAAATTTAACCCTTATCTTATCTATATTAGTTAATAAAAATAAAAAAGGTATTAATATTAATAGAATTCTAAAGTTAATTATTATTAGGCTTATTAGTATATAAACTCTACCTTTAGATATAATAAAGCTAGTGCTAAATTTAATAATTAATATAAAAGTATCTTTAATCTTAAGATATAGTATTATTCTTAGTAGTACTTTAACCTATAATATACCTACTATTAAGTTACCTAAGGCACTTATATCTAGTAGAATCCCTTAAAAACTCTACTTATAATATCTTAATATTAATATATAAATATTACTATATTCTAGAGTTATTCTTAGGTCTAGTATAAGTATAATAGTAGTATAGTAACTATAGTCACTAGGTTAGCTTAGTTAGTTAGCTAATAAGGTATAGTAGGTAGTAGAGTTAATAAGTATAGCTATAACTTTACTTAGAGTAGGTGTATTAGTTATAAAGAAGTTATTAGTAATAGTTATTAATAAGGTAAAGAAATTCTTATTAAGTTTATCTTTATTATTATAGTTATTATTATTAAAGAGGTTAGTAGTATATATTTACTCTAGTAACTTATTTATCTTATTAGGGTACTTATTACCTTTAAATTTAGTTAGGAATAACTAGAACCTCTTCTTTATTAGTAATAACCTATAGTTCTTCTTTTTAAACTATATATTATAAGATATAATACGCTTAGAGTTAGAGTGCCTTATTAACTAGTAGCTAGTCTTATTATATATATAATACTTCTTAGTATACCCTCTAAATTAGCTAGAATTACTTAGGGTATTATTATAAGTATTTAGAGCTTATTAGTATTAATTATTATAGGTGGGGTAGTAGTTATTATTATTAACTAGGTAATTATAGTATTCTTAATTAGTAATAAAAGTAGCCTAATAATTAGTAGCCTTCTTCTTTTTATATAAATTAGCTACTTACTTAAGTTTAGTAATAAGGCTATTAAATATTAGGTCTAGCTTTATTAATACTATAATATAAGCCTTAATATTAATAATAGCGTTATAAAGAGCCTCTCTCTTCTTACTATTACTATTATCTCTTTCCTAGTTAAGACTATAGTATAGTTTCTAAATTTAGTTAATAATATAGTTAATATATTCTATTATAGGCTTACTAGGGCTCTTATTAATTATTTTCTAAAGACTAAGGGTATACTACTTAGTATAGTATCCTTCTATTATAATTAGTAACTTAAAGTACTACTTAAGGTATAATATAAGATTATTATAATCTAGTCTTAGGTAAGATAACTATACTATATAATACTTAGAGGTGGTATTAATTAGTATAATAAGTAATACCCTTCCTTATACTACTTCTAGTACTTTAAGGTAGTTATATTTATTATAAAAGATATTAAGTTTAATATAAATAAATTTATCTCTTTTACTAGAGTACTTTTTATAGTCTAAGTAACTTTTTACTAGTTACTTAAGCTTATAAGGGATATTAATAACCTATAGTTAACTACTAATATCTTAGCCTTAGCCTTAACTTATCTCTAGTTAATATATATTATTATTAGTCCTAAAGCTAGTTACTCTAGTAGTTATAGCCTTTATTACTCTTCTCTTAAGGATAACTTAAGGTAGTTAGTTATTATCTTATTCTAGTATTTCTTCCTTCTTACTTAGATCTTCTAGGGCCTTTATAATTAAGTATCTTAGTTATCTAACTATATAGATACTATATTTATATAACTAGTTATAAAAGCTATAGATAATAAGTAAGTTCTCCCTAGTAAATATTATTATTATTTAAAAGGTAAAGTCCTTAATAATATATATAAAGATCTCTCTTAGGTTATTATTATTATTTATATAAATAAAGTTAATAATAGTATTATTAATTTAGGTAATAGTAGTAGTAGGTGTATTAATTATTAATAGTCTTATATTTTCTTAATCACTTAAGATAAATTTCACGTATTTAGTAATAATTCTTAGATATATAAGGGCCCCCCTATTATCTATATTCCTATCGCTTTATTATAATAAAGATACTATATTACTAGATGAATTTAATAATTTTATTTAATAATTTTTAATTTCTTATAATAGAATAAGACGATTAAATCCCTTAGGAATTAGTGACTTAATAGCTACTAGATCTTTTTTAGGAAGAGGTTATATTTAAGAAAACTCTATAGTAAAGTAGTACGTTTATAGCTAGACCTATTAAATTAGCTTATTTAGTAATATAATATTTTTATATTAAAATAAAAAGCTTATTTCTTCTTAATAATTCCTAACTATCTATAGTTTTATAACCACTAATTAGTATTAGTATTATAAGGGGTTATATAGTATAATACGTAGGGTTCTTAGTATTAATATTCTTACTTACTTAGGGCTATATTTACCCTATTAAGAATTATAGGTCTATTATATAGTTATAGGTTATTTAACGATACTAGCTAATAAGAGCGCTGTATTTAGTGGCTGCAGCTAGTGGCTACAACACTACTAATTAGTGTTAAAATAGGGGGGGTTTTAGGGGTCTTAATTAAGTGATATAAAAAGTCTTTATATTATATATATTAAGGCTATTTATAGTTAAGTTATTATAGCCTCTATAGCTTATAGGTAAAGTGGGGCGAATTAGCTCTTCTAAAGTATAACTAGCTATTATCTAAGGCACCTATGTAATTAGCCGCTTAAGCTAGTACCTTAAGTGATATTAATAAAATTAAAAATATTAAAAAAGTTATATTATTTTTAAAAAAGGTTTATATTAAAATACTTAAGAGTTAAAAAAGATTCTTTATTTATAAAAATAATTTATTATCTTAGTATTATAAATACTAATAATAATTAAGGCTTTTATCTTAGACTTAAATTAGAAGTAATATATTTTTATTATAATAATATTTATCTTATTAAAAACTAAAAGTATTATTATAAGGTTAAAGATATTTTATAAGATCTTACTAAATAAGATTATTTTTATTATTATAATATAAACTTATTAAAAGAAAGTTATCTTTAAACTAAATATAACTTTTACTTAAACCTTATCTTTAGTATATTTCTTTACTTCTTAATAAAGGATTAAGATTAGATCTCTTAAAAAGAGATAATATATTATTATTATAATATTTACTTATATTATTTTATTAATTACTATAATAACCTCTTATAAAAAGTAATCTTTAATCTATTAAATATATTCTCTAATATTAATAACTAGCTCTTATTTATACCTAGCTAAGACTAGTTTTATCTTAAGGTTAACCTAACTTTAGGTTATTATTACCTTAGTATAAGATTATATTTAAGTTAATAACTAGGGTTATTTAGTATTTTAGCTTTCTTTAAGTATTTAAATAATTATTTCTTTAATAATAACTTATATTATCTCTTAATTAACTAAGGTATTAGTTTTTATTAAGGCTATCTTAGTTTTATCTTAAGCTTATATTTACTTATATTTAAATTATAATTCTTTTACTTAATCTTTAAACTTATCTTTAATTAAAAAAAAAGCTTATTAATAATTTCTTATTTAGATCTTATTTTTTATTAAGTTATAATTATATTAAGCTTATTATAATATAATTTAATTATAAGAATATATTTAGGTATATCTTTAGTAGTAAATTAACTATTATAACTACCCTTAGTAAAGTAACTCTAAGCTATTATTATCTAGGGGTAGATTTATATATTCTTAATTATCTAATAGGTTATTTTCTAATTTTATTACTAGATTAGGCTTAATATAATCACACGCTATTTCCTACTTATAAAGGTATATAAATATATATACTTAAGATATACTTTATATTCTAAAAATAATATAAATATATATAAATAATAATAAAGAAATCTATAATATAGTTTATAATATTTATATATAAGATATATATTATAAAGATATATTATATATATATAAAATAATATAAATTACTTTATAATATTAATAATATAAGAGTTAATAATACTTAAGCTAGTATTAGTTAATTATTAATAGGATTGATTTTGAAATAATAAGATATATATATATTTAAGGTATATAAGGGGCTTATATTTCTATTAAAAAGGATGTTTTTCTAAATATACTTAAAGATAAGTCTTTAGAAAGTTTTTCTAATATCTTAAAGAATATACTTAAATATTCTAAGCTTATTCTTAGTAGATATAAATTATATATTATTTTTATAAAAAGAGTTATTAATTATATTACCTTACTAAATATCATAGCATAGCCGTATAATAAGTAAGAGAATATAGCTATAAGCTTATAAGGCTAGGGAGCTAGGAACCTTAGTATTATAAGATAGTTAAGGTAAATAGGGGTCTATATATAATAGGGGAGAATATAGCTATAAAGCTATAAGGTCTCTATATAAACTAAGTAAGGGGGATTCTTACTAGTAAATAATAAAGTTATATTATTATAATATAGCTATTTATTAAGATCTTCTTTATTACTTCCTTTATACTAGCTATTATCTAATAAGTTATTTATTATTATTATAAAAATAATAAAAGAACTAGTAAAAAGATCTAAAATACCTTTAAAAACTATATATATATAAAATACTAGTATAACTTCTTTATAAGTTAGTAATAAGACTATTATAAATACCTTATTACCTTTATTAAAATAAACTAAAAGAGGATAATAACTACTAGATTATAATATTATCTTATAAACCTTAGTTAATATAAATAATAACTAATATATACTAATTAATAAAGCTATAAGGATATTACTCTTAGGTTATAGTAATAAAGTAATATTAAAGTAGATATATAATAAGTAAAAGGTAAAGAGGAGAAAGAGTCTAATTAAGAAGATAAAAAGGGGTAAGGAGGTAGAGCTCCTTAAGGGTCTACTCTTTAATAGTAAGGAGGAAGTGCCTTTAAAGTAAGTTTATAGTAAAGAATAAGGAAGTAAGATTAATATCTAATATCTTACCTTTAAGGCTAAAAATATAACTAACTTCTAGATATTTATAATAGACTTAAATATAATCTTTATAATAAAACCTTATAAGTTTATAATAATATAATAATAAGTTATTTATATAAGCTAGTACCTTTAGGGTAAATTAAAGTAATAATAGACTTAATAACTAATTAATAATATAAATAGTAAATTTATTAAGGTATAATTATAAGCTTAATTTAAAGAATAGGTATAATTAAAAATAAATAATAAATATACTTATAGCTTTATAGTGTTTATAGACTTAGATTATATATAATAAGTAAAGAACTAGTTATTTAGGTAATTCCTAAGAAAGTAAGAAAATAAGGAATTAGAAATAATAAACTAGTTATTAACTAATATATATATTAATTTCTTCCTTAACTAGCTATAACTAATATTTACTAAGGAGATTTTACTAAATAGGCCTCTAAGCTTATAAGAGTAGCTAATAAGTTATAGATATATAGTAGACTTATAAAAAACTTAAGAAAACTAAAGAAACTAAAGTAATAAGAATAAACTAAGTAAGGAACTATACTAACCCCTATAAGACTATAAAGTTAGTAGTAATTATATTTAGATATTAAAATAAAATAAGACTATAAGGTTATTATATAATCTTAGTAAACTAGGTTATTAGAATTATAATAATATATATAAATAAAAAGATTATATTATATTAAGAAGAGACCTAAGTATTAGAATTATAAGCTTACTATATAAGAAGTATAAGGTTAATATATATCTAGAAGGGCTAGAACTAGGATATTAGAAGTATAGTAAGGACTATTACTAATTTAAATATAAGGCCCTAAATTATATAATATACTAATAATAGAGGTATACTATAGAAAGGTATAATAAGAGGCGCCTAACCTAGTTATAAGAATAGTAAGAAGGGCGCTAAGAGAATATAAGAGAGTAGTAATAAGATATAACCCTAGTTACTAGACTTAACTAGGAAACCTAGGTAGTGTATAGGGTATAAGAAAATAGTTATAATTTAATAAAAAATAATATTCTTATAAGAACTATATACTTATAGCTACTAGGCTACTATATTATTATAAGAGCTATATTAGACTTAGGAAGTAATAGAAATATTATTTATAACTATATTATAAATATAGTTTAGTTAAAACTACTAGGCTAAGATATTATTATAGCTAATAGTAAGCCCTTTAAATTACTTAGCTAGCTAAATATAGTTATAAAATTTATAAATAACTAAGGAGTAATAAAAATATAATAAATTTATATTATAGTTATAAACTTAAAAGCTAATAATATATTATTAAAGGTATTATAATAATATAATATAAACCTAAATATATTACTTATATATAACTACTAGAACTATTACCTTATTATAGAGAGTATATAGCTTATAAAGAGTATATAAGTATATTATAAAGTAGCTATATAGGCTAAATATATATTTATAGCTAGTAGAGATAATAAACTATAGGAGTTAGAAGATTAAGAAGATAGTATACTATAGGTTAGATATATTAGGTTAGATAATATTAATAATAACCTAGGTATAGGTGAGGTAAGCGCCTAAATATATAGTAAAGAAGCTAAGAAGATACCTTTAAAATATATAGACCTTATAGTAGTCTTCTCTAAGGAAGAAGTATTATAACTATTACTATTAGATAAGCTATAATATATAATTAAATTAGAGAATAGTATAGTATAACTTTAGGGATTTATTTATATATTTATATTAAAAGAGCTATAAGAACTTTATAACTTTATAATAAAAGTATAAAAAAAGAGATAGATTTAGTAATTAATAAGTCTAGTAGGTATATTTATCTTATTTATACTAAAGAAAGGTAATAAGTTATAAATATATATAAATTATTATATACTAAACTAATAAATATATAAAAATTATATAATATTATTATTAATAAATAAGATAATAGATTAATTATATAATATAAAGATCTATAATAAGTTTAATATCTAAGATATATATAAGTATATTAGAATTTATAAAGGAGATAAGTAGAAAATAGTGTTTTACTATAAATATAGCTACTTTAAGTTCTTAGTAATATTATTTAAGCTAACTAATATACTAATAATATTCTAGGAATATATTAATATAGTATTATAACCTTACCTTAATTAGTTTTATATTATATACCTTAATAATATATTAATATATAATAGTAATATTATAAAGTATATATAATATATTTATAAGGTACTTAGGCTTTTACTTTAAGTAGGGTTATATATAAACCTTAATAAATTAGAGTTTAATATTATAGAAGTATTATTTTTAGGTTTTATAATATAGCTAGGTAGAATATATATAGAAAAAGACTATATTAAGGCTATTATAAGCTAGCTATACCTAAGTAGTATAAAGGAAGTATAGGCTTTTATTAGCTTTATAAACTTCTATTAGTAGTTTATTAAAAGATTTAGTAAGATTATAAAGCTATTAATAGATATTAGTATAGTAAAGAAAAAAAAGCTATTAGTATTATTAAGTAAGTAAGTAGTAGTATTTAAGTAGCTTAAGAGTGCCTTCTAAGAAGCTTTAGTCTTAGCTTATTATAATCTAATAATACTAATAAGAGTTAAGATAAATATATTAGATTTTACTATTAATATAATCCTCTTATAAAAATAGTAAAGAGACTAGTACCTTATTATATATTTATTATATAAGTTTATAAGGCTAGAAATATATTATTAGATATTAGATATAAAGATATTAGTAATTATAAAAGCTTTTTACTAATAATACTATTACCTAGCTTACCCTAAATATACTATTAAAGTACTTACTAACTATTTAAATTATAATTACCTTATAGTAAAGATAAAGCTAATAAGTAAGTAAGCTATAGTATTAGATAAATTAGTACTATTTAATTTTATAATATATTATTAACTAGATAAAGAGAACCTAGTAAATATACTTTTAAGGTATATAGATTATAAGAAAGATATAAAGAGTATATAGAAGAGGCTAATAATACTACTAATATTCTTATAGTAATTTAAAGATATATAGAGTATAATAAGATAAATTATAGACTAATATAAGCTAGTAATTTATAAAGTTATAAGAAGCTAGTAGTATATTATAATAAATAAAGTAGTAAATATACTTATTATTAGTAATAGTAGAGAAGAAGTATAAGAGGTATAAGAAAGAAGTAAGAGAATTATAAGTATAAAAGATATAAGTCTAATAATATATAAAAATAATAAGAATATATAAGAGGTATAGGGAGACTAAATAATATAAGAGATATAAGAATAGTATAAAGAAATTATAAGGAAGCTAGATATAAGTATAAGCCTAACCTAAGCTATTAAAGCCACCTAGGTTAAAGAGAGTATTCTAGCTATAGTAATATATAAGGCCACTTCTATATTACCTTAAGCTAGGAAGTAGGAATATAGTAATAATAAGCTATAATAGTAAGATAATTATATTTATATTTTTTATAGCTTATATATAGAGGTATTATAACTTTATTATAATAATAAAGTAGCTAAGTACTAAGGCCTAAGATAAATATTATATTAAATAAAGTTATATTATTATTAGCTAGGAATAATAAAGGTAATATATTACTATATTATATCTTATAATAGCTATTAATATATAAAAGGTAGGTAGTATTAGCTATATAATAAACTTATAGCGTTATTACTAATAACTTACCTATATACTAAAATCACTATTAATATAATAATAAGGCTACCTAAGAGAGTAAGGTAATATAGTATATATAATATAATATTAGTTATTATTTATAGATATATAAAATATAGTTATTATATTATAATAATAAAGTAATTAATAAATAAGGGCCTTACTAATATTATACTTAAAGAAGTTATTATATATTATAATATATTATAAGGGATTATCTTAGATTATAGGTTAATTTTTATATTAAGGTTCTAGTAAAGTCTCTACTACTTACTTATATATAAGTAGTGTTTAAGTATTATATTCCACCTATAGATAGATAGTTAGATAAAGAGGTAGAATTAGGTTTTAGAGTATTATTTATATACCTTTTATAATAAAGAATAAGATAATTAAGTTAAAAAGCTACTAATAGCCTAATTAGTATATAATATAAGCTTATATAACGTAATAAGCGTAGTTCTAGTATATTTACTATATAGTAAGTATCCTAAATTACTAGGAGTAGAAGGCTACCTATTATAGCCTAATATCTAAGTAGAGGAGTATATATAAGAACTTAGAAAGGCTTATAAATATATTATAAAATAACTATAATAAAGCTATAAGCTATAGAAGAAGTAATATAATTATAAGTAAATAAGTTATAACTTTAAGGCTAGTAACTAGGTTCTACTTTTTATAAAAAACCTTAATTTATAGTAACTAAATAAGAAACTTATAATAAAGTATATTAGACTATATTAAATTAAGTAATATATAGGAACTAGTAGTTTAGCCTTTAAGCTTTAGCTACTAGTAATAATAAAAATCTATAATATATTTAATACTATAAGCTTAAAGCTATATATAAACTATAAGAGAATATTAGTTATATAGTAAAATTATATTATAGTTAAGGCTAATACTTATAAGGTTAAGTAAATTATAGCTTATAAATATTAAGGTAAGAGGTACTTATTTTAGGTTAAATAGCTAAGGTATAATAAGGTAGAAAACTTATAGCTAAAAAGATCTAATTTTATAAATAATAATATACTTATATAATATAAAGAAGATTTTTATATAAAGGTAATTATAGAAAGGTAGTAGTAAAAGAGTAAAAAGACTATAGTAACTTACTTTTATACTAAAAAATTAATTTATTAAAAAAAGTAAAATATAAAATCTAGCTACCTAACTAGTAAGGGCGTATATAAAAAGTATATAATTAATATATTACTTAGGAGTAGAGGGCTCTATAGCGCTATTAACACTGTCCTAGTATAGGGGGGGTATTATACCTATCTCTATAATAATACTATTATATATAGTAATATTTACTACTAATATACTATAAGTAAACTAGTAGTAGGTTAGTAAGGAATATATAGTAAGAGAGAAGAGACTTACTTAAGTAATTTATATAACTATATAGACCTATACCTAAGTAGTATATACCTTTACTATTTAATATATAGCTAATATATATTTATAAGTTATAAGCTTATCCTTATTAGCTACTTTATAAGCTTACTTTAAGTATAGTTATTATAGCTAAAGTTATATTACTTCTATAATAGCTTAGTAAGTTAGTTATAAGTTAAGGGAGAGAGTACTATAACTATATTTAGTCTTATAATAAGGTAAGTAATAAAATATACTAGAGGTATATAATAACCTTATAGGTACTAAGCTATACTAGTAAGTATAACTTCTTATTATATAAGTAAAGTATATACTTAGATAACTTAGTATCTAAGTAAGGAATTAATAAGGAATATATAGCTAAAGAGTAAAAGATATATCTAATATCTACTAGTACTTATATACTAGGTTATCTTAACTTATAATACCTTATTTAATATAATAATAGTTATATAAGATTATAAATCTAATAATTAGTTAGTAATAAGTATATAAAGACTATATAAGAGAACTTACTTATTACTAGATATTACTAGTAATACTTATACCTTAGCTACCTTCTCCTTTACTAATAACTAGGGTTATTTTTTAATAGACCTAGTAATAAATTAGTAGTAAATAAGTAGTAATTATATAGTAGAAAAGTAATAAATAAGGAAGGGAAAACTTATATATTATTAAAAAAAAAAATTTATTTATAGAATTACTATTTATAGGTTAGTAACTAATATATAGTATTAATATAGAATAGAAGTAGGGAGAATATATAGTATAAGAGTAGAAAAAAGTAAGGAGGACTCTATAAAAAGTTAGTAATACTATAAGAGGGTAGTAAGTATAGTATATAGTAAGGGTATACTTATAAAAAGAATAGTTAGCTAAAGAAGAGAAAAAAGAGAGAAAGAAGAGAGGGCGGGAAATGCCTTTTATAGAGATTATAAAGGTATAGTAATAAGTAAATTTAGTATTAAAAGAGGCTATTATTATATTAAAAGAGCTATTTAGAGTATAACTTATATTATATATAAGCTATATACTTATTAAGAGCCTATAGAGAAAAGACTATACCTAAGTAATATATAATAAGGTAATTAATAAGAATAATAAGTAAAAGGTAAGAAAATTAAATATAATATAAAAAAGAGTTATTACTAGGTATAAAAAGCTATTCTAGGAGAAATTTATTATATATATAAGCTATATATTTATTAAGTATTAATAAGAAGGAAGCTATTTATAAGCTTAATATAGTTAGTATATCTATATATAGCTAGTATATATATAATAATAATAGGTATATAAATAAGGCTAAAGAGCTTAATATAGTAAAATAAGTCTTATTTTAAATAAGTAAGGAGGTATAAAAAGAAGAGATAGAAGGGAGGGTAGCTTATTATAATATAGCCGTTCTATAAGTAAGAGAATATAGCTATAAGCCTATAAGGCTAGGGAGCTAGGAACCTTAGTATTATAAGATAGTTAGGGTAAATAGGGGTCTATATATAATAGGGGAGAATATAGCTATAAAGCTATAAGGTCCTTATATAGACTAAGTGAGGGGGATTCTTACTAGTAAATAATAAAGTTATACTATTATAATATAGCTATTTATTAAGATCTCCTTTATCACTTCCTTTATACTAGCCGCTATCTAATACTAAACTACTTAGTAGCCTTAGATAAAGATATTACTTATATTATTTTTAATATTAACCTAATATATACTAATACTAATAAAGCTAATATAAGAGCTTAAGTTATAAAGTTTATTAAGTAATAAGTAAGTATTATAAGTATATAAGAAGACTATAAATAATATATATTAATTATATATTAAGTATAATTTTATACTAAAAAGCTATTTATTAGAGGAAGGTATAAAGGGGTATTAGCTTAAATAACCTCTTTAAGCTTTATATAAATATAATAACCCCTTATATACTTAGTATACTAAGTATATACTAATACTACTAGGGAATAAATTATTAGAGGAAATACTATAATATAAGCCTAGTATATACTCTTCTAATATACTAGTCTTTATATTTACTCTAATACTACTTAATATCTTATATCTTTTAACCTAAGCTAAAATATTAGATTTAATCTATAGTAGATTAGTACTATTTATTAAGAATATACTATCTCTTTTTTTATTAATTAGCTAGATATTAATAATACCTTATAATAAGCTATAAAAATAGCTCTTAAAAAGTAGGTTATCTATAGAGACTCTTTATAAACCACTAGCTCTAGTAAGAGCTACTAGAGACCTCTAGAAGACTACTAAGAGCACTAAGGGGGCACTAAAACTATAGTAAAACTACTAAACCTACTAAAGGGCTATTATAGCCCTTATAAAGCTATTAGGGCTACTAAAATAGCTAAAACTACTCTAAGGATATACTAAAACTTAAGAGGTAATTATATTAGCTAATATCTTATATATAATAAGATATAAGAGAAGGATTTTAGATTTAATAAAGTTCTTTTTAAGTATAATTCTTATTTTTATTTCTTTATAAATAATTATAATTCTTCTTAAATAGAAAATAGAAAAATAAGGTTAATAATTTAGTTTCTTATTAACTACTTCTTTATATTATTATCTTTTATTTAAATTTATTTTTATTTATAATCTTATTTTTATATATTTATTTATAATTATAAGAGATTATAAGCTTAAAAGATATATATAGATAACTTTAATAATTAGGAATTTAGGTATATAGGTTATCTATATATAGATAACTTTAGTAGCTAGAAATCTATTTATATATAAATAACTTTAATAGCTAGGAATCTAAGTATATAGGTTATCTATATATAGATAACTTTAATAGCTAGGAATCTAGGTGTGTAAGTTATCTATATATAGATAACTTTAGTAGCTAGAAATCTATCTACATATAGATGACTTTAATAGCTAGGAATCTAGGTGCGTAGGTCGTCTACATGTAGACGACTCTAAATTCCGTTTTTTAGGTAACTATAACCTTCGCTCACTAGTGTGGTTTAGCCATAGTTATCAACTACTATTCATAAGCTCGGTCAATCTACTATAACGTAAGAGGAGATGCTCTACCATTATAGTGCAAGTCCCCGCCTTTAGGTCGCTCGTGGAGTACCAGGGCTTGCAAAGCTCCGCCTTTGCGCTTGACTTGATCATAACTGTCACTCTAATAAGTGGAGGTGCTGGCACAAAGGTCCTTTGCTTTACCTTGTAATACGCCTCCTCACTCGAACCGCCTATATAGCACACATCTTCACCAGCACGCACCCCCTGCCTCGGACCTTTTCGCTCGTCGGTTAGTAAGTCAAGGTACGCACGCATCGAAGAGCGGCTCGGAATCACATTCCGTCAAGACCGTTCTGCCCACCATCAACTGAAATCTAAGCTTCGGCCTTTGTTCAAATTTGTTACATTTTTCTCAACAGCGTATCTTTTTAGGGCAGTAGCCCAACCTACGACTCGATATTTCCTTTCGTCTACAACGCAGTACTTTTTCTATGGTCAGTATGACATCTGAATATAAGTCTAGCTCCGGAAACTGACTTCATCGAGGATCCCTCACTGGAGCTAGACGATGACGAGTGGGAGAAAGGCTCGCGGGTTGGACCGGGCGTGAGAAATAATGTCTTGGTCATGTGGCGCCTAAGCTCTGCTTACTACAGAAAACCCGGCGAGACATCGTGGACCAAAATGAAGAGCACTGGTCAAGTGCAAGCGGACGCCACACGCGAGGTGTACACAACTGGAGGCGAAATTAGAGTCAAGTCTTAGAATTCAGTCAGTACTAGTCCTGGCCAGAGACGTCCGGCGATCGAGCTCATCTTTCCGACGTCAACTCTGAGTCGGAGGCGGCTTGGGCAATCCGTTTCGGACCAAATCTCCATAGATAGACAATTTGTAACCTTGATTTGCCCATTGCTGAGCTCCTCCGCGCGACTGAAACTCAGCTGGTAGGCCGCTGCAGCCTGGTTGCCCAGGAATTTATCAACGTCTTCAAGAGGAGACCCGGACAATCTCAGAGAGCCATCGACAGCGATGAAAACTCCATTATCAAGAAGAATTCCACGTTTCTCATCTTTTATAGCAACATGTAGATGGAATAATTCTTTCGCAATATGTTGAACCGCTGATGCTGAAACAAAAAAATCCAATTCAGATTCCACGAGCGGGTTTTCCATATTATCGTCGAACGTGGCCTTAAGCCATGCCTTGCCATTAGCCTTAACTATTGCGCTCGTCAGGTAAATAGGGAACACAAGCCCTAGATAGGACACGGCAGGCCACGCGAACTGGGTGTGAGGGTCGAAGTGGAAGCCAATTGATCCATACAGGGCAACAAAGCTGTGCGAACGAGCTCTCTGGCTTGTGGACTGCGCATTGTATGCATCTTCTGGTGCAGACTGTGGTCTGTTTTCCACAAGCTCCGTACCCGTCATCAGGCTGCCTTGGCCTTGGGCTTGTATCGCGATGTTATCCGTGCAAGTTTGAGTCCGCTGAGATGGGCGAGTTGGTGGCGACGCTGGGACCTGGACGCCAATTGACCGCAACCACCCTGAAAAGTTAGGCAGACTGATTCCGGAGGGTGAGGTGCATCGAGTCTATGTCCGACTCACCCTGACGCTTCCTGCCACGAGACCCTTGAAAGAGACGAGAAAATAGCCGGCTTACAGACTGGTGAGGGCGAACACTTGCTATCCGGCCGGTTACAATAGCCAGTTCGGTAGAAGACAATCTCTCGAGACCGTGCGACTTACCGTCCTGTATCGCCAAGAAGTAAGCAAACCAGACTTGGAATCCTGCGCTCAGTAAGGTCCGGGGCAGTGTGTTTTCCGGCGCCAAGCGCGCAGCCTCTAGAGATGCCTCAAAATTATCAGGAGCTCTTGTGGGGCTGCGCCCAGTAGTGAGGCGGCTCGCCAGGGTCGCGATGAAGGGAGCAGTGGTGGTACCGAGAGGGTCTTGTTCGCCAATGCCCTCGTGTGGACTGGCGTCCACACCAGCCATGGTGATGGTGAGAGAGGGAGCTTTCGTTTTTGTAAGTTGTACCCAGTCCACTGCAATCTATGTTCGTGAAGTGGGGCTTGTACTTAACAAAGGCGGAGCTGGGCCGGCCCGCTGTGGCTGTGCAGCCACGCTAACGAATCGTAGGCAAGCTACTCCGTGGTCTACATTTTCAACTCTACTCCGTGTATATTCATACGTTGGGTGCTCTACCGGTTCACTCGCTTCCAGCCAAGCTTACATAATTCGAGCGTGCCAGCGTGGCCTCCTATATCATACCTAGGCGTCGGTTCAAGTACCAACTGCAAACTGTCTGCTAACTGCTGTTACGAACTGCTTCAGAGTACTACACTATCACGGACCTGATAGAATATATAGTGGACGTTAGGGATATTTAGCCTTGTTAGCTACTATTACTAGATCTTTTTAGTCTCTGTGGCCGAGTGGTTAACCTAACGCTACCGGTCTTGACATGCACACTGGGTACATTGGATTTGGTTCTTTCGATCACCAGCTGTTCTCCTTATTCCGAGGCATTACGAACCAAGTAGTCATCCGCCATGTAGTCGCAGCGCCCCACGGGGTCGGTTCAAGCGCGGCCTGCATGGAGGCAACTGCTGCAAGTGACGGCGTATCGAAAGAAGGCTTTCAATCTGCAGCCTGTTAGTGTCGTTCGCGCTGTGCATATTGCTTGGATGCTCCGCCTTTGTCGCCAACTACAAAATTCCACGGCAACATATCGGTCGCCCCTTATGAAGCGTGAGGACTTGCAGTCAGCCTATGTACCATCAGCCGCATGCGAAGCAAGAATGTCTGCGCAGGATACACGTCTCTTGGATTCACACCCCCTTTTCTAACTCTTGTGATTGGAAAATGTCTAGCTTTCAATCAGGCTGCATGGTCTTCTCAGATACTCATGGCTACCTACATAGGTTTGTTGTTGATTTTTGGGCAACCCGAACATGTATTTAAATTCCGATTGTTTCCTTCAACTCCCCCGAGAAGTCTGCCCATGATTTGCTGCATCGCCTCCCACAATACATAGCTTATCGCATCCATACGAATCCATATCAGGCTTCTTTCCAGAGCAGTCAAACTGCCTACTCGCTCATTGTCGTCTCCAAGTGCGCCATGCCATCCAACAAGAATCGCCTCTACCTCGCTCTTTATGCTAGAGGAGGCCCGGGGTCAGTATCAGAGATAACACTTGAAATCAACAGCACATTTCTAACGATATCGGGTTTAGCTATCACTGGGCTTTACTAGTTGGTCCTAAAGAGGAAGATAACACCTCATCGGGCAAGCGCTTTCATGCCAAGCAATACTACAACGAATGGCGCTACGACGAGCAAGAAATCTCGATGGGGCAAACCAACTTGATCCTTGTCCGCGTGCTAGCTGCAAAGGTTGGGAATATGGACCGTCTCTTACCGATCCTCCGAAACGTGCCCGTTCGCCCGGAGGTGGAGGGATGGACCTGCAAATCCTGGGTGGAGGAGGCATACAGAGCTTTGAAGAACGATGGAAAAGCTATTGGGCCTTGCCCTGATTGGGAGGCGCTCCGTGATACTGCTCTTTGGTACGTTGAGCGAAAGAAAGAGGAACATCGTTTCGATGGACGGGCGCCTCCCGGGAAGTTTAGTTCTCAACTGGTTGCCACATGGAGCATGATCGACGGACGGGAGCTCATTCCCTAAGTTCTCGTAGGCTTCATTGCGTTTGAAAGTCTCAGTTCGCATCAATACCATCAGAGTTCTTGGTAGTGTCCCTTCGCGATCGCCACATGTCGGTATGGTTATTTGATGTACATTGTTTGACCCAGATATAAATTCATGTTTAGAGTTTGTATAAATTACGTCGGATATCCGTATCCAATTAAAGTATCTTTTTACCGGAGCCTCTACTAATAGCTTTGAACAATATACAACAATGTGAGCGGATAGATTGATGGCCTTGCAAGAGCCGTGACAAGTTGGCCATTGATTAGATCCCCAAAAGACATGACCTGGTGCGAAGTCCTGGCTAAAGAGTCGACGGCTTCTCTGCGCCTTTCCTGTCAAAATTAAACCATTTAGCACAATAATTGCATGCTAATGCTCTGGAGCAATGACGAGGAGAGACTGTCGCTCTTCTCGCGAATGTTAATCTCCACTGAGTTTCCTTCGATAAATTTCTGCTGGCAGAGCTTCAGGAAATGGCTCGAGAAACCGTCCCACCTCCTCTTGCCAGAATGGATTGTGCGGGTTCACATGCCATGTACTCGTATACTCCCAGTATGGGGGCATCCATGCGGCGGTTTCCCAATCCACGATGCCAACAACTTCATCACCACGAGCCAGGATATTGAAAGAGCTTAGGTCTCCATGCGTGAACACCGAGGCGTGCCATGGCTGCTTGTGGAAATCGATCAAGCAAGCCAGATCTGGTATAAATTCTCCATTATACACCGGATCATCAAAGTTGCCTCGAAGCTCCCTGTGAAAATCTTCAATGTTGCGGAATGGCCCCCATTGATGAGGGCCGGGCAGCCGTTGGTCATAGATGGGCCCGCCATCAATATTCGATACAGTAGCTCCTGCAGGATTCGATATTTGGCGGAGCTGCTTCATCATACTGCGGAGGCTATTCAGAATACGAGTCTGGGAGGCCGGCGTGCGGCGACACCAATCGCCAGCGAGGCATTTACCATCAATAAGCTCCATAATAATATATACGCGCCCCTTGTGCTCAAACGCGCTATAGACCTTTGGAACTGGAATTTTTGTGTTCTCAGAGACGAATCGCATGGTGGACGCTTCAGCGAGTAGTGTAAACGGGGTTGACTTGACGCAGACACTCCAGAGTATGATTAGTACTCCTGGTCCAATATACTGGATGAGACGTGTATGGCTGAGAATTCGTGAGATCCACCAGATGGAAAGCATCTTGTATAAGATATGAATGGCCCATCGCATAAGAAAGGTATCGTTAATTGGCTGGGACGCCATGATGATGTTCGCGTTAGGTCACCGAGAATACAGCTAAACTGAGTGGCCATATAACCTGACCATCGCTGACCTGACCAGCTGACCACACCACGGTTTTGCCGGGGTTTTGCCAAGGTGCGCATACTAATACCACTAAACCCCAACACTAACCACGAATTCGAACACCTAACCGCTAACCTAACCACTAACTTAGGCCCAGATAACGAGAATTCCTTAAGTCCTTATTTCCTTATTTTAAACGGGCCTATAGGTCAACTAGTACTTTCCCCACTAAATTTATACGTGCGAAGTACTAAACTAGACCCTAGTTATTTTTATAAATAAAAACCCGTTTTTTAGCTAGCTAATAAAGAGCTAATTTAAGCTATAACACTATACTAAATTATATATAATAACTAAATTTAAAGCTAATAAATATATATTACTAACCTAAGAATTCTTTAATAATATACCTAAACTAATATAGATTAGTAAAGGACCTTCTTAACCTATATAAAATAACTTATAAACGCTAGTACTAGGCCTAGGTAAGGATAGATAGACTATATCTTAGGAGAAATTATTACTTAAACTATATAACTAGGCTATTACTAATAGCCTATTATAAGTAGATAAAGAATCTTTAAGGCAGGAAGTTTATAACCTTATTATTAAAGACTTTAAAATAATATTCCCTAGTATAAATTTTAGTATTAAGAAGATTAGCGTAAAGGTTAAAGCCTTAAAGGGATTATATATAATCTTTCTTAAGATAATAAAGAATAATAATACTTTTAGTGCCTTATATAATTATAAGATAGGTAAGATTATTATAATTAAGTATTAGTAGAAGATAATTAGTAAAAGGTATAGTAAATATATATCTAAATTATAGTAGTATAGCTTTAGGGATATACTATTATTTAAGGCGGCTTTTCTAAAGTCTTAGTATAGTGCTATAACCGCTATTAAGGCTTAAGATAACTACTATAAGGGCTTATATATACTAAATAGTAAGAGCTCTAAAGTAGTAATGCCTTTAAGAGATCTTTTTATATAAGAAGGTATAGTAGATAGTAGTTCACTAGGGCTAATAGGAACTTATATAGTGTGGTTATAACGTCGTCTAGCTACGCTACTAAGGTCACTATTAGCTAAGGTACTAGTAAGGGTAGGGAAGAAGAGGAAGGTAGTAGAATTAGAGCTTAAGTAGCTAGTTAGGCTAAAAGAGGTAGCTTCTATAGACTAGAATAAGTTAGTAGAGGTTATATAAGAGGTATAGGAATTAATAAAGAAAGAGGCGTTACCTAATAAGATATTAGTCTTTATAGAGTACCTTAAGGATAACCTAAAGGCTCTTTAGTAATATATATTACTTTAGGGACTAATAAAGAAGGTATACTTTTAGTAAGTTATTTAGGGGGCTATAGATAAGTAGTATTATTCTAGTATTAGTAGGGATTTTATATATAAAAAATAAGAGTAGTGCTATTAGCACGAGAGCTTTTTGCTATTAGCATGACCTCTAGTACTTAATATTTAGTGGGCCTACCACTAAAATAAAAGTACCTCTAGTCGCGATTCCCCTAAATAGGTAAAAAATTAAGAAGCTTATTAAGTATATAAAAGGCTTAGAATAATACTAGCTACTAATAGTATAAAACTAAGTATTTATTTTTAAGAAAAAGGTAGTATATAGTTTATAATAAAAACTTAGAG